>CM019699.1:11104719-11107219 GCA_009760885.1 Achatina immaculata
CTAAAATTCCCAATTTAAATAAAATCATCCACTTTACTTTTTTAACATCTTCTTTGTTGGCACTTTTTAAACTTTGAATTACCTAACATATATAGCCTGTAAGTTTGTTTCTAAGAAATATATGCCAAATCGCTTTCACTATTTCATACAATCTTTTTTGTCCTTAATAATATATGTATATAAGTTATGAAGAAAAAAATCCGTATAATGTGACAGCAGTACAAAGCTAAAAATAAATAGTCCATGAGTAAGACATTCGAGCATATAACATATAGATAGATAGATAGATAGATAGATAGATAGATAGATAGATAGATAGATAGATAGATAGATAGATAGATAGATAGATAGATAGATAGATAGATAGATAGATAGATGGATGGATGGATGGATGGATGGATGGATGGATGGATGGATGGATGGATAGATAGATAGATAGATAGATAGATAGATAGATAGATAGATAGATAGATGAATGAATAACTGGATGGATGGATGGATGGATAGATAGATAGATAGATAGATAGATAGATAGATAGATAGATAGATAGATAGATAGATAGATAGATAGATAGATAGATAGATAGATAGATAGATAGATAGAGAGATAGATAGATAAATAGATAGATAGATAGATAGATAGATAGATAGATAGATAGATAGATAGATAGATAGATAGATAGATAGATAGATAGATAGATAGATAGATAGATAGATAGATAGATAGATAGATAGATAGATAGATAGATAGATAGATAGATAGATAGATAGATAGAATCAAAAGAAGACCCGTATGGAATACCATATTCAAAGTTAGTTGAATCTGACTTGCGTATATTTTAGGAAAACAAACCGTCGTCTGTCGGAAAGAAACGGTATAATAAAGCTTGGAAGATAGGTGGATATATTGATATATAGGTCAATTCAAAGGTGAATGCATTGATATAACAATGGATGGATGAATTAATATATGTATGTACTAATTTCAATATAGACGTATAATCAGTTAATTTCAAAGGACGTGATATTAATTTTTTTTAAAATTATGTTTTATTATTTGTGCTTCAAAATTACTTCTACTAAAATTCTTAATTTAAATAAAATCATCCACTATATTCTTTTATCATCTTCTCTGATGTTCATTTTGACCTTTAAATTATCTCCCATATATAGACGGTAACTTTCTTTCTATGAGAGATAATAAAAAATACTGTCACTATTTCATAAAATCGTTTTTTGTACTTAAACATATCTGTAGATACATTATGAAGAGAAAAATCAATATAGTGTAAACAGCAGTACATAACTAAATATAAATAGACCATAAGTAAGACATTCGAGCATATAACACATAGATAGATAGATAGATAGATAGATAGATAGATAGATAGATAGATAGATAGATAGATAGATAGATAGATAGATAGATAAATATATAGATAGATAGATAGATAGATAGATAGATAGATAGATAGATAGATAGATAGATAGATAGATAGATAGATAGATAGATAGATAGATAGATAGATAGAATAAAAAAAAGACCCTTATGACAGAATCAAAAGAAGACCCTAATGTAACATCATTGTCAAAGATAGATGAATCTTATTTGGGTATCTTTTTAGGAAAACAGTTCGCAGCATGTCGGAAAGTAACGATAAAATAAAAAAAACACAGATAAGTGGATATACAGATATATACGTCAATTCAAAGGTGTATATATAACTATACGGATGGATGAATGAATTAATATATGTGTGTAATAATTTAAAGATAGACTTACCGTCAGGTAATGTCAAAGGACGTGATATTTATTTGGAAAATAAAATTATCTTTTATAATTTTTCATTTAAAATTACTTCTGCTAAAATTCCCAATTTAAATAAAATCATCCACTTTACTTTTTTAACATATTCTCTCTTGGTGGCACTTTTTAAACTTTGAATTACCTAACATATAGACTGTAAGTTTGTTTCTAAGAAATATATGCCAAATCGCTTTCACTATTTCATACAATCTTTTTTGTCCTTAATAATATGTATATAAGTTATGAAGAAAAAAATCCGTATAATGTGACAGCAGTACAAAGCTAAAAATAAATAGTCCATGAGTAAGACATTCGAGCATATAACATATAGATAGATAGATAGATAGATAGATAGATAGATAGATAGATAGAGATAGATAGATGGATGGATGATGGATGGATGGATGGATGGATGGATGGAGGATGGATGGATGGATGGATGGATGGATGGATGTATAGATAGATAGATAGATAGATAGATAGATAGATAGATAGATAGATAGATAGATAGATAGATAGATGAATGAATAACTGGATGGATGGATGGATGGATAGATAGATAGATAGATAGATAGATAGATAGATAGATAGATAGATAGATAGATAGATAGATAGATAGATAGATAGATAGATAGATAGATAGATAGATAGATAGATAGATAGATAGATAGATAGATAGATAGATAGATAGAT
>CM019699.1:11117219-11127219 GCA_009760885.1 Achatina immaculata
GTTATAATGTAAATAGTAGTACATAACTAAAAATAAATAGTCCATAAGTAAGACATTCGAGGTTATAACACATAGATAGATAGATAGATAGATAGATAGATAGATAGATAGATAGATAGATAGATAGATAGATAGATAGATAGATAGATAGATAGATAGATAGATAGATAGATAGATAGATAGATAGATAGATAGATAGAATCAAAAGTAATCCCTTATGGAACAATACTGTCAAAAATAGATGAATCTGACTTTTTTTGAGGAGAAAATACCGCTGTTCGTAAAGAAACGATATAAAAAGTTGACATAAAGCTGGATATATAGATATATACGTCAATTCAAAGGTGAATGCATGCATGTACTGATGGATGAATAAATTTATATATATATACATATATATATATATGAATTTAAAAATAGACATGCCGTCAGTTAATGACAAAGGATGTGATATTTATTTGGAAAAGAAAATTATCGTTTATAATTTGTCCTTCAAAATTACTTCTACTAAAATTCTTAATTTATATAAAATCATCCACTATATTCTTTTATCTTTTAATAATGATCGAGCTTACGGTCCCATACTAAACTAGAATAGAGGAACAACATTTATTCAAATTGGAGAAGTACAATGATCTGGCCAAGCAACTGAGGCAGGGGGCAGGAATCAGGGCAAAAGTGATAGCTGTAGAAGTGGGAGCAAGGGGATTCGTAGCAACATCAGCATATGACCTGTGTAAGGAACTAGGCATAAAGGGACAAAGCAAGAGCAAGGGCATTGAGAAGCCTTTCAGAAACAGCAGAAAAGGCTTCATGCTGGCTGTGGATTATGCGAAACAAGCATTGGGAACATAAGTAATTTCATATGCCTCAACCAATACCAGTCCTCCGTAGCTAACTCGCTAAGACGCACATCAGAAAAAAGTGCATTTGCAACTGGAAGATCACGGGTTCAATCCTGGGACCGAAAAAAAAGCAACAACTCACAAGACCTCTGGGTGTCATTACCCAGAGGGGCCCACCCTCCTTAGAGTATCAGGAGTTTAAATGGCAGAAACACTTGTCTGAAGGGGGGGGGGTACTTCCTCTGATGATCTGAAGGAGTTGTCTTGTTGTTCCACTCCCTACGGTAGAGAGTTTCCTGCATATTTATCATCTTCTCTTATTGTCCTGTTTACTTTTGAACTATCTGTCATATATAGATTGTAAGTTTGTTTCTATGAAATATATGACAAATCTCCTTCATTATTTCATAAAATCATTTTTGTAGTTAAACATACGTGAATATAAACTACGAAAAAAAATCAGTATAGGTGTAAACAGCACTAATTAAGTAAAAATAAAAAATCCGTAAGTAAAACATTCGAGCTTATAACATATAGATAGATATAGATAGATAGATAGATAGATAGATAGATAGATAGAATAGATAGATAGATAGATAGATAGATAGATAGATAGAAAGATAGATGGATGGATGAATGGATAGATAGATAGATAGATAGATAGATAGATAGATAGATAGATAGATAGATAGATAGATAGATAGATAGATAGATAGATAGATAGATATAGATAGATAGATATACAGACATACAGACAGACAAACAGTCAGATTAGACAGATTAGACAGATAGATAGATAGATAGATAGATAGATAGATAGATAGATAGATAGATAGATAGATAGATAGATAGATAGATATATAGATAGATAGATAGATAGATAGATAGGAATACAGACAGACAGACATACAGACAGACAGACAGGCAGATAGACAGATTAGACAGATAGATAGATAGATAGATAGATAGATAGATAGATAGATAGATAGATAGATAGATAGATAGATAGATAGATAGATAGATAGATAGATAGATAGATAGATAGATAGATAGATAGAATGACAAGAAGACCCTTATGGAACATTATTGTTAAAGACAGATGAATCTGACTTGAGTATTTTTTAAGGTAAGAACCCGCTGTCTATCGGAAAGAAACTATATAATAAAAATAGACAGATGGCTGAATATATAGATGTATACGTCAATTCAAATGTGAATGCATGGAGATACGTCTGGATGGATGAATTAATATATTTATGTACGAATTTAAAGATAGACTTACTATCAGTTAATGTCAAAGGACGTGATATTTATTTAAAAAATAAAATTATCTTTTATAATTTGTCATTCAAAATTATTTCAAATACAATTCTTAATTTAAATAAAATTATCCACTATATTTCTTTATCATTTGCTCTAATGGTCCATTTAACTTTAAATTATCTCCCATACATAGACGGTAAGTTTGTTTCTATGAAATATATGCAAAAAAATTATAACTATTTTATAAAAACATTTTTATACCTAAAAATACATGTATATAACTTATGAAGAGAAAAATCAGTATAGTATAAACAGCACTACATAAGTAAAAATAGTCCATATGTAAGACATTCGAGCATATAACGTGTAGATAGATAGATAGATAGATAGATAGATAGATAGATAGATAGATAGATAGATAGATAGATAGATAGATAGATAGATAGATAGATAGATAGATAGAATCAATAGAAGACCATTATGGAACATCATTTTCATATATAGATAAATCTGATTAAGGTAATTTTTTAAGAAAGCAACCCGCCGTCTGTAGTAAAGAAACGATATAAGAAAGTTGACATATAGGTGTATATATAGATATATACGTCAATTCAAAGGTGAATGCACGTGTGTACGGATGGACGGATGAATTAATATATTTGTGTAAGAATTTAAAAATAGACTTAGTGTCAATTAATGTCATAACACGTGATATTTATTTGGAAAATAAAATTATCTTTTATCACTTGTCCTTCATAATTACTTCTACTAAAATTCTTACTTTAAGTAAAATCATACATCATATTTTTATCATCTTTTCTGATGGTCTTTTATCCTTTCAATTACCTCACATATATAGCCAGTAAGTTAGTTTCTATGAAATATATGCCAAATCACTTTCACTATTTCATAAAATCATTTGTGTACTTTAAAATACCTGAATATAATTTCTGAAGAGAACTCTACCTATAGTATAAAGAACAGTACATAAGTAAAAATAAATAGTCCATAAGAAAGACATTTCAGCACATAACACATAGATTGATAGATAGACAGACAGACAGACAGACAGAGAGACTGAGAGACAGATAGGTAGATAGATAGATAGATAGATAGATAGATAGATAGATAGATAGATAGATAGATAGATAGATAGATAGATAGATAGATAGATAGATAGATAGATAGATAGATAGAATGAAAAGAAGACCCTTATGGAAACCAATTGTCAAAGATAGATGAATCTGACTTGGGTATTGTTTTAGGAAAACAATCCGCTGTCTGTCGGAAAGAAGTCATATAATAGAGGTAGACAGATAGGTGGATATATAAATATTTTCGTCAATTCAAAGGTGAATGCATGGATATACTGATGGATGAATGAATAAATATATGTATATACGAATTTCAAGGTAGACTTAAAGGAATTAAAGTCAAAGGACGTGATATTTATTTGAACAATAAAATTATGTTTTACAATTTTTCTTTCAATATTACTTCTACTAAAATTCTTAATTTAAATAAAATCATCCACTATATTATTTTATCATCTTCTCTGATGGTTCTTTTTACCTTTGAATTTTTTCCAAAATTCAGACCGTAAGTTTGTTTCTATAAAATACATCCCAAATCGCTTACAGGACTTCAAGAAATGATTTTTTATACTTAAAAATACATGTATATACCTTATGAAGAGAAATAAAAATATAGTGTAAACAGCAGTACAAAAGTAAAAATAAATAGTCCATAAATAAGACATTCGACCATACAACGCATAGATAGATAGATAAATTAATATATGTATGTACTAATTTAAAGATAGATTAACCGACAGTTAATGTCAAATGACGTGATACTTAACTGGAAAATAAAATTATCTTTTATAAATTTTCTTTCAAAATTATTTCTAGTAAAGTTCTTAAATTAAATAAAATCATCCACTTTACTCTTTTATTATGTTCTTGATTTTCCTCTTTTAACTCTGAATTATCTCACATATATAGGCAGTAAGTTTGTTTCTGTGAACTATATGCCAAATCGCTTTCACTATTTCATACAATCACTTTTGTACTTAAAAATACATGTTTATAACCTATGAAGAGAAAAATGAGTATAATGTAAATAGCAGTACATAACTAAAAATAAATAGTCCATAAGTAAGACATTCGAGCATATAACAGACAGACAGACGACAGACAGACAGACAGACAGATAGATAGATAGATAGATAGATAGATAGATAGATAGATAGATAGATAGATAGATAGATAGATAGATAGATAGATAGATAGATAGATAGATAGATAGATAGATAGATAGATAGATAGATAGATAGATAGATAGATAAATAGATAGATAGAATCAAAAGAAAACCCTTATAAAACATTGATCAATGAATCTGATTAAGGTTTTTTTAGGAAAACAAACCGTTGCCTGTGGTGAAGAAACTATATTAAAAAGTTGACAGATAGGTGGACATATAGATATATAAGTCAATTCAAAGATGAATGTATGTATGTGCGGATGGATGGATGAATTAATATATTTATGTACGAATTTAAAGATAGACTTGCCGTCAGTTAATGACAAAGGACGTGATATTTAATTAGAAAATAAAATTATCTTTTATAATTTATTTTTCAAAATTACTTCTACTAAAATTCTTATTTTAAATAAAATCATCCACTATATTCTTTTATCATCTTCTCTGATTGTCCCTTTTAATTTTGAATTATCTGCCATATATAGAAAGTAAGTTTGTTTCTGTGAAATATATGCCAAATCGCTTTTACTATTTCATAAAATCATTATTGTACTTACAAATACTTGTATATGAAGGAAATATCAGTATAGGTGTAAACAGCAGTACATAAGTAAAAATAAATAGTGAATAAGTAAAACATTTGAGCATATAACACATAACTAGATAGATAGATAGATGGATAGATAGATAGGTAGATAGATAGATAGATAGATAGATAGATAGATAGATAGATAGATAGATAGATAGATAGATAGATAGATAGATAGATAGATAGATAGATAGATAGATAGATAGATAGATAGATAGATAGATAGATGTAAATGCACCAATTCTCCATTAAATTCATCTTTTTATAACTTGAAAACGATCTTTCATTTATAACCAATATTAGGTTCATAAAATTATTAATGAAAAACACTTTTTATAAAACTTTCTTCACAAAGAAGATTCCATGCAGGTGTTTTTGCTATAGTTCTGATCTCTTCTTCATTTAATTGAATTTTTTTTGAGTGTCTAGATTGTACGTTTCTTGTAGTAAAACATACCATAAATCATTACTAATATTTCAAAACGATAGTTCCTCTTAAGAAAAATATGCAAATATATATATTTATATATATATATATATATATATATATATATATATATATATTCCTTCTATATATAAGGTATAGAAATAAAAGAAAAGAGAAAAAAATAACTACTGAAATAAATATTAATATTGACCTACACACACTCGGACAGACGTACAGATATATGAATAATAATACAGATACAAAGAGGCAGACCAACAGACAAACAGATACAGAGACAGACACACAGACAAAAAGACAAACAGATAGATAGATAGATAGATAGATAGATAGATAGATAGATAGATAGATAGATAGATAGATAGATAGATAGATAGATAGATAGATAGATAGATAGATAGATAGATAGATAGATAGATAGATAGATAGATAGATGAATGGATGGATGGATGAATGGATTGATATATGGATCTTTGGATGAATGGATTACACGGCATGAATGTTAACAGGGTATTCTTTTGTGTTGTTGTATTATAGTATACACATAGTTATCACACACACTTGTTTGTAAGTACACATAAAAACATGTGCACATACACACCTACGTATATGTTCATACAAACATACATACCGATACACATACATACACATACACACATATCTATATACACATATTCCTACCTACAATTTCACCTATTCATACTTGATTATATAAAATATACACAAACGCATAGTCATATTATCTTATCTTATATCTTATATCCTTCCCGTGTCGTTAAACACAAGGCTCGCAAAGTAGTTCGCCAATTTGTCCTGTCTTCGGCGAGTCTTTCAACCTCATCAAGGGATTTTATGCCTGTTAATTTGTCTCTCTTAACAATGTCCTCTTCAGAGTTTCACGTGGTCTGCCTTGTTTTCTTTGGCCTGTTGTGTTCCATTTGATAGCTTGTTTTGAGATTCTCTGATCATTTATTCTCATCAAGTGACCAACATATGTCTATCTTCTTTTCCTGATCACCCATGAGACTGGTTGTTGTTCAGTCATCTGTCTTATCTCTGCTTTGTTCTTGATTTCGTTCCACTTGATACCGATTATTTTCCTAACGCATTTATTTTCAAAATAGTCTAATATAGTCATATTAGAGAGGCATATAGCCCATCTCAGACAGATATTGACATAGTCTGAAGTAATACGTTGAATATTACTTATAAGCTTTACATGAGTGTGTAGGGTATTCCAAAGTCCGGCAGCTGAGTAAGGGAGTCTCGCTTTTGAACATGTCAAGTTTTGGTTTTGGAAGAATACAATTGATTAACCGTTGACTGTGTTTTAGGTTAAATTTAAATAGTTACCATAACTAGAGTGAGCTTTGTGCGATAGTATTTTATGATTCAAATTGGCCTTGTTGAATAGAAATATCTTCTTGAGGGGTAGAATGTCAAGATGATTGACCTTATCTAGATATGTGCTATGTTGTTTTACCGAGTAATTTTTTTATGTTTGATATGGAACAACCATCTCAGATCGTGGAACAGTAGTCCAGATGTGTTTGTGTTTGTATATGTAATATATTTTCCTAGTGTCTGTGTCAAGAAAGTGTTCAATTTTGACAAACTGGTCAACTTTTTGATCTATGAGTTTGGTTACAATGTCTACATGACAATTCCAACTGAGGTGGTGGTCACTCGCGAGACCAAGCGTATTATGTTCAGTAACATTCTCTATATTTAAAATTCTAGCATGGAGCTGTAGTGATGTTGCTGGTGAATTTGTTAATTTCGGTCTTGTTGTAATGAGCATGGATTTTATTTTGCTGCTGTTTATGAGCATTCTGTTGTTGCTGCTCCAGTTAATTAGACTGTTTACTTCAAACTGAAGAGTGACCCAAGATTAGTACAGTCATTGTCACTAGTGTAAACTGTGCAGATGGAAGAGACTTAGAAAGTTTGAGGCAAACCATCTGCTGTCTATTAGAAAGAAAAGATGTACTACATTTTGTTAAGGTTGGGTGTAGTTTATAAGTTTCACACTTTCTAAATAAGATTACATGATCAGTCCTTTCAAATGTTTGTTAAAGTCAACAAAGACAGCACCACATAATTTATCATCATTTCTATTAGATAACCAACATTCTGTCATTTTTGTGAGAGCTGTGTGTCAGGAATGTCTGGGCCTAAAACCTGACTGATAGTCAACAGTCAAATCATTTTCTTGAATGTGTTGTAAGATTGTCTTTTGTATGTGTTTTTCTAGGGATTGTGACAAAGATGATAGAATGGAACGTGCTTGAGGATTTGTTATAGATAGAAAGATGGATGTATAAGTGGATGGATCATTTTCTTTAAAAAATGTATGTCAATAAGTTTGTTTTAATAAATTTATTTTCATTTATTTTTATAGGCCGTAAGTGTGTTTCTTTTCAGTCCATTCAGTGCTTCAGATACTGTTTTAGTATAAAAGTATTATCGTCAATGTTCCCTCTAAACAGGACGCTAACTAATTCACTAAAACTAAACGGCCATGTCTGACAAGAAAACTGTAAGCAACCACAGCTGTTAGGGAGGTTGTTCCGTAGGGATATGCAAGTGATTTATTAATTTAACATACAAAAGAACTGTAATTACAATGTTTTCATTTTTGAGTTTCCAGAAAACCATTTATGGTAAAATAAATATTAAAAAGTATTATTCTGAGAACCAACAAGACCTGCAAAATCTCTTGGATAAAGTCGCCAAAGAAAGTGAATAGAAAGGCCTTACTTTGAACATCAAAAAGACAGAGACTATGGTTATATCTAAGAAACAGAATCCACCAGCATGCAGTATTAAATTAAACGGAACCATTCTAAAGCAGGTGCAGAAATTCAAATACCTTGGAGCAGTAATAACTTCAGATGGGAAATGCAGAACAGAAATTAGAAACAGAATAGGCCAAGCAAAGACTGCATTTCAGAGAATGAGAAACATATTAGCTAACACATCTTTATCAATGAATGTTAGAAAACGAGTCCTAAAATGCTATATTGAACCTATCTTGTTATATGGAAGTGAATCATAGACAAAAATCATCGGAAGCAGCAGAAATGTGGTTTATTAGAAGAATGTTGCGAATTCCCTGGACAGCAAAAATAACTAATGAAGAATATATGAGAAGAGCTGGAGAGACAAAAAAACCTTGTCAGAAAAATAAGAGAGAGACAATGTACTTTCGTAGGATATGCAATGAGAAGAGGGGGCATTGAAAATATTATAACAGGAAAAATGGAAGGAAAAAGATCAAGAGGAAGACCAAGAGAAATGATACTGGACAGTCTGACGGGATGGTGTGAGAGGAGAAAACCAACTGAACTGATGGCCTGCATGAAGGATCGGGTACTCTGGAGAAGCATAATAGCCAACGCCAGTCGGCACGGCACCAAATGATGATGATGATGAAATATTTCAAAAATGTTCCAGTGTTACATGAGTTTGTTTTCTGTATTAAAAAAAAACAACTAAAATTTTTTCACTTTCAGAATTTTATACTTTAAAAATCGATGTAATAAAGAACAACCAAGAATGATTTTATTGTGGTAATATATATGAAAGTTACATATAACTTGTGCACACAAACAGGAAATATTAAAAGCATTCATTGAAAGAATAATAAACACGCATATTTAAACATATATATTTAGCTAGACAGACATAAAATAAAAATAACTATATATACACGCTGATAGTGGACATGGAATATATTAATTCATTCATTCGTTTGCATGTCCCTTACGGAATTTTGCGTCCCAAACAGCACTCCTGTAGACCTCTCGGTTGTGTGCAAGATGGCCTGCTGCAGATCATCAACGATACCTTGCAGCCATCTCCGCCATGGTCTTTCTATCTTTCTTTTTCCCATTAGGTACCCTTACAAGATGGTCTTCTCTAGATTCTTATCTTATATATCTTATATCCTTCCCGTGCCGTTAGACGTCACATAGGGCTCGCAAAGTAGTTCGCCAATTTCTAGATTACCATGATGTTTAATGTGTCCAAAATATTTAGGTTTTCTCACTTTAATTATCTTTACTAGCCAGCATTCTTCAATATTAAGTTCTTGTAGTATAGATATATTTGTTATTTTTTGTGTCCATGGTATTTGAAGAACTCTTCTGTAGCATTTACATTCAAAGGCATTTATGTGTTTCTCAGCTGTTTTGTTAAGTGTCCAGGTCTCACATGCATATGTTGCACTGGGAAAGATGCATGCCATTAAAAAATCTTTTTTTCTGGTTCTGTCTGCTCTTCTCTACAGATTCTTTAGTTGTTTTAATTTGTGAAAAGCGATAGATGCCCCCCTTTTAATTTCCATCATTGTATCTCAATTACTAGTTAGTAGTGATCCAAGATATTCAAAGCTCTCGACTTCTTCGTGTTGTTCCTCATTGATACATATTTGAGATGACTTTTTTTGTCAGTTGTCATCAATTTAGGTTTATTTCCATAAATATATAGACAAGTATAAACAAAATAAAGTTAGACAAACAAATAGAATTACAGATAAGCAGGAAGATAAATGTGCGGACAGAAACACATATACAGACACATAGGTAGACAGA
>CM019699.1:11129719-11150812 GCA_009760885.1 Achatina immaculata
AATATTACTTATAAGCTTTACATGAGTGTGTAGGGTATTCCAAAGTGCGGCAGCTGAGTAAGGGAGTCTCGTTTTTGAACATATCAAGTTTTGGTTTCGGAAGAATACAATTGATTAACCGTTGACTGTGTTTTAGGTTAAATTTAAATAGTTACCATAACTAGGGTAAGCATTGTGCGATAGAATTTTATGAATTAACTTTGCCTTGTTGAATAGAAATCTCTTCTTAAAGGGGTAGAATGTCAAGATGGTTGCCCTTATCTAGATATGTGCTACGTTGTTTTACCGAGTAAATTTTTTTTATGTTTGATATGGAGCAACCGTCCCAGATTGCGGAACAGTAGTCCAGATGTGTTTGTTTTTGTGATATGTAATATATTTTCCTAGTGTCTGTGTCAAGAAAGTGTTCAATTTTGACAAACTGGTCAACCTTTTGATCTATGAGTTTGGTTACAATGTCTACATGACAATTCCAACTGAGGTTGTGGTCACTCGCGAGACCAAGCGTATTATGTTCACTAACATTCTCCATATTTAAAATTCTAGCATGGAGCTGTAGTGATGATTTTGGTGAATTTGTTAATTTCGGTCTTGTTGTAATGAGCATGGATTTTATTTTGCTGCTGTTTATGAGCATTCTGTTGTTGCTGCTCCAGTTAATTAGACTGTTTACTTCAAACTGAAGAGTGACCCAAGATTAGTACAGTCATTGTCACTAGTGTAAACTGTGCAGATGGAAGAGACTTAGAAAGTTTGAAGCAAACAATCTGCTGTCTATTAGAAAGAAAAGATGTACTACATTTTGTTAAGGTTGGGTGTAGTTTATAAGTTTCACACTTTCTAACTAAGATTACATGATCAGTCATTTCAAATGTTTGTTAAAGTCAACAAAGACAGCACCACATAATTTATCATCATTTCTATTAGATAACCAACATTCTGTCATTTTTGTGAGAGCTGGGCCTAAAACCTGACTGATAGTCAACAGTCAAATCATTTTCTTGAATGTGTTGTAAGATTGTCTTTTGTATGTGTTTTTCTAGGGGTTGTGACAAAGATGATAGAATGGAACGTGCTTGAGGATTTGTTATAGATACGTAGATGGATGGATAAGTGAATGGATCATTTTCTTTAAAAAATGTATGTCAATAAGTTTGTTTTAATAAATTTATTTTCATTTATTTTTATAGGCCGTAAGTGTGTTTCTTTTCAGTCCATTCAGTGCTTCAGATACTGTTTTAGTATAAAAGTATTATCGTCAATGTTCCCTCTAAACAGGACGCTAACTAATTCACTAAAACTAAACGGCCATGTCTGACAAGAAAACTGTAAGCAACCACAGCTGTTAGGTAGGTAGTTCCGTAGGGATATGCAAGTGATTTATTAATTTAACCTACAAAAAACTGTAATTACAATGTTTTCATTTTTGAGTTTCCAGAAACCCATTTATGGTAAAATAAATGTTTCAAAATGTTCCAATTTTACATGAGTTTGTTTTCTGCATTAAAAAAAAAACTAATATTTTTTCACTTTCAGAATTTTATACTTTACATCTCGATATAATAAAGAAAAACGAAGAATGATTTTATTGTGGTAATATATAAGAAAATTACATATAACTTGTGCACACAAACAGGAAATATTAAAAGCATTCATTGAAAGAATAATAAACATACATATTTAAACATATATATGTAGCTAGACAGACATAAAATAAAAATAACTATATATACACGCTGATAGTGGACATGGAATACATTAATTCATTCATTCATGTGTATATCCTTTGCGGAATTTTGCGTCCCAAACAGCACTCCTGTAGACCTCTCGGTTGTGTGCAAGATGGCCTGCTGCAGATCATCAACGATGTCTTGCAGCCATCTTCGCCATGGTCTTTCTTTCTTTTTCCCATTATGTACCCTTACAAGATGGTCTTCTCTAGATTATCATAACATTTAATGTGTCCAAAATGTTTAGGTTTTCTCCCTTTAATTATCTTTACTAGCCAGCATTCTTCAATATTAAGTTCTTGTAGTATGGATATATTTTTATTTGTGATATGTAATATATTTTCCTAGTGTCTGTGTCAAGAAGTGTTCAATTTTGACAAACTGGTCAACCTTTTGATCTATGAGTTTGGTTACAATGTCTACATGACAATTCCAACTGAGGTTGTGGTCACTCGCGAGACCAAGCGTATTATGTTCACTAACATTCTCCATATTTAAAATTCTAGCATGGAGCTGTAGTGATGATTTTGGTGAATTTGTTAATTTCGGTCTTGTTGTAATGAGCATGGATTTTATTTTGCTGCTGTTTATGAGCATTCTGTTGTTGCTGCTCCAGTTAATTAGACTGTTTACTTCAAACTGAAGAGTGACCCAAGATTAGTACAGTCATTGTCACTAGTGTAAACTGTGCAGATGGAAGAGACTTAGAAAGTTTGAAGCAAACAATCTGCTGTCTATTAGAAAGAAAAGATGTACTACATTTTGTTAAGGTTGGGTGTAGTTTATAAGTTTCACACTTTCTAACTAAGATTACATGATCAGTCATTTCAAATGTTTGTTAAAGTCAACAAAGACAGCACCACATAATTTATCATCATTTCTATTAGATAACCAACATTCTGTCATTTTTGTGAGAGCTGGGCCTAAAACCTGACTGATAGTCAACAGTCAAATCATTTTCTTGAATGTGTTGTAAGATTGTCTTTTGTATGTGTTTTTCTAGGGGTTGTGACAAAGATGATAGAATGGAACGTGCTTGAGGATTTGTTATAGATACGTAGATGGATGGATAAGTGAATGGATCATTTTCTTTAAAAAATGTATGTCAATAAGTTTGTTTTAATAAATTTATTTTCATTTATTTTTATAGGCCGTAAGTGTGTTTCTTTTCAGTCCATTCAGTGCTTCAGATACTGTTTTAGTATAAAAGTATTATCGTCAATGTTCCCTCTAAACAGGACGCTAACTAATTCACTAAAACTAAACGGCCATGTCTGACAAGAAAACTGTAAGCAACCACAGCTGTTAGGTAGGTAGTTCCGTAGGGATATGCAAGTGATTTATTAATTTAACCTACAAAAAACTGTAATTACAATGTTTTCATTTTTGAGTTTCCAGAAACCCATTTATGGTAAAATAAATGTTTCAAAATGTTCCAATTTTACATGAGTTTGTTTTCTGCATTAAAAAAAAAACTAATATTTTTTCACTTTCAGAATTTTATACTTTACATCTCGATATAATAAAGAAAAACGAAGAATGATTTTATTGTGGTAATATATAAGAAAATTACATATAACTTGTGCACACAAACAGGAAATATTAAAAGCATTCATTGAAAGAATAATAAACATACATATTTAAACATATATATGTAGCTAGACAGACATAAAATAAAAATAACTATATATACACGCAGATAGTGGACATGGAATACATTAATTCATTCATTCATGTGTATATCCTTTGCGGAATTTTGCGTCCCAAACAGCACTCCTGTAGACCTCTCGGTTGTGTGCAAGATGCCCTCCTTTTAATTTCCCTCATTGTATCTCAATTACTAGTTAGTAGTGATCCAGGATATTCTAAGCTCTCGACTTCTTCCAGTTTTTACTCATTAATACATCTTTCAAATGTGCTTTTTTGTCAGTTGTCATCAATTTAGGTTTCTTTCCAAAAATATAAATACAAGTATAAACAAAATAAAATTAGACAAACAAATAGAAATATTGTTAAGCAGGACATAAATATGCAGACAGAAACACATATACAGACACAGAGGTAGACAGACATACAGACAGAGAATGAGAGTGATAGATAGATAGATAGATAGATAGATAGATAGATAGATAGATAGATAGATAGATAGATAGATAGATAGATAGATAGATAGATAGATAGATAGATAGATAGATAGATAGATAGATAGATAGATAGATAGATAGATAGATAGGTTCCGAAATAATTTAAAAAGAAAATAATAATAATTCGATAAATGAATATTAGGATAGTAAGGCAGACAAGCAGACAGACGGATTGATAAATGATAAATAAACACACAGAGATAAATTGATAAATAAAAACAGAGAGATCGAGAAACAGGGGTATACACAGACACTCAGATTGATTTAAGAATGAATGAAAGATTGGATGGATAAATGAATGAATAGATGGATGGATGGATGGATGGATGGATGGATGGATGGATGGATGGATGGATGGAATGATGGATGGATGGATGGATGGATGGATGGATGGATGGATGGATGGATGGATATATGGATGGATGGATGGATGGAAGGATGAATGGAACATTTTTTTAAAACATTTATGTCAGTAAGTTTGATTTAAGAAATTTCTTTTGACGCATTTTTATAGCAAGTAAGTGTCTTTCTTTTCAGCCCATACAGTGTTTCCGATACTGTTTCCCTAGAAAAGTATAGTCGGAAATGTATAACATTTTTTAAACATTTATGTCAATAATTTTGATTTAATAAATTTCTTTTGACGCATTTTTATAGTATGTAAGTGTCTTTCTTTTCAGCCTATACAGTGTTTCTTTCAGATACTGTTTCCGTAGAAGGTATTGTCGGGAATTGTCCTTATAAAAACGACGGTAACTCGTTCAGTAAAACTAAACTGTCATGTCTGACAAGAAAACTGTGAAGAACCCAAGGCGGTTATAGAGATAAAGTTCTGCAAAGGGCAATCAAATGATTTATTGATTGAACCTACAAAAGAACTATAATTACAATATTTTCATTTCCCAGTTTTCTAAAAACTATTTATGGTAAAATAAATCTTTAAAAATGTTCCAGCATTACATGAATTTTTATCAGTATTAAACAAAACTAATATTTTATATTTTACAACGCGAAGTAATAAAGAACAATCAAGGAATGACTTTATTTTGAAAATATATTTGGAAAAGAAATATTAATCTGCACAAAAACACGAAATATTGCAAGTATTCTTTGAAAGAATAATGAAAATATATAAATAAAAATATATATGTAACTGGACATACATAAAAAACAAATAACTAAAAACACAGACTGATTGTAGACACGAGATATATAGACAAGTATTAAAAAAACTAAACGTTAGACAAAGAAATAGAAATATACAAAAGCAGATAGAAAAATAGATAGGAAGGCACACACAAAGATAGATAGATAGATAGATAGATAGATAGATAGATAGATAGATAGATAGATAGATAGATAGATAGATAGATAGATAGATAGATAGATAGATAGATAGATAGATAGATAGATAGATAGATAGATAGATAGGATTTATGATTGAATTAATTTAAGGACTGATGAAGGAATGGGTGGATTAATGATTGGATGGATAGATATACCACGTAAAAACAAACGTATCAATTAAAATATCTCCACACATATATTCACACGTACAGAGTTATGCATATATTAATATACTAGATCACATACATCTTATGCATATTCACAAATATGTATATATATATATATATATATACATATGCAGGAAACAATCTACCGTAGAGAGCGGAACAACAACACAACTCCTTCAGATCAT
This sequence comes from Achatina immaculata, assembly GCA_009760885.1. Taxonomy (NCBI): domain Eukaryota; kingdom Metazoa; phylum Mollusca; class Gastropoda; order Stylommatophora; family Achatinidae; genus Lissachatina; species Lissachatina immaculata. The sequence goes on from CM019699.1 coordinate 11,135,293, forward strand.
CAGAGGAAGTACCCCCCTCAAACAACTGTTTCGGCCCTTTAAACTTTAAGCGTACATATTCACATATTTATATACACATACATATCAGAGAAACGTATAGTCCACGTCAAATATATACTGACAATGCTTAAAGTATAGGAATATTACTTATAAGTTTTACAAGAGTTGGTAGGGTATTCCAAAGATGAGCAGATTAGTAAGAGACGTTTTTTAAATTGTGTTTGAGAGCATTCAATTGCTTTAGCTTTGATTGTAATTTATGTTGGAATTGACTACTGACGAAAATATGATCCAGCATTGTGCTGTAGAATTTTAATGAATTGAAATGGCCTTGATGAACGGAAATCTGTTCTTGAAATACAGAATGTCAATATGTTTCCAATTATTCATATTGTATGTTACGTATGTGTCACCTCTAACCTTTCCTGATCGGTTTCCTGAAGTGAATAAAGCTTTTCGTGATTGACATGGAGAAACTATTGCAGATTTTGAAACAGAAGTCCAAGTTTGTTTGTATTTGTGATATGAAGTATATTTTCTTAGTGTCTTCGTCAATAAGTGTTTCATTTTGTCAGATTGGTAAACGTTTTGTGCGATGAGTTTGATTAGATTGTCGAGAAGATAATTCCAGCTCAGGTGGCGGTCAGTCGCGAGACCTAGAGATAAATGTTCACTGACATTATCTATATGTGAAGTTCCAGCTTGAAGCTAGAGTGTTGCTTTTGGTGAATAAGTCAATTTATGTTTTGTGGTAATGAGAATGGATTTTGTTTGTTGGTGTTTATGAGTGCATTGTTGTTGTTGCTCCTTTTAAAAGACTGTTTATTTCAAATTGAAGAGATTACTCAAGATTAATACAATCATTATCATTAATCTAAACTGTGCAGCTGTCAGGAATAAGATCGCAACAGGAGATTTGAACTGGAATGGAAGATGAATATGGTTAATAACGGAGAATCAAAAGAAGACCCTTATGGAACACCATTGTCAAAGATAGATGAATTTGACTTGGGTGTTTCTTCAGGAAAACTAGCCGCTGTCTGTCGGAAAGAAACGATGTAATAAAGCTAGATAGATAGGTGGATAGATAGATATATTCGTCAATTTAAAGGTGAATGCATGGATATAACGATGGATGGATGAATTAATATATGTATGTACTAATTTCAAGATAGAATTACCGTCACTTAATATCAAATGAAGTGATATTTATTTGGAAAATAAAATTCTTTTATAATTTGTCCTTCAAAATTAATTCTACTAAAATTCTTAACTTAAAGAAAATCATCTATTATATTCTTATATCATCTTATCTGATGGTTCTTTTTACCTTTGGATTATCATCTATTATATTCTTTTATCATCTTATCTGATGGTTCTTTTTACCTTTGAATTATCTCCCATATATAGGCTGTAAGTTGGTTTCTATGAAATATATGCCAAATCGCTTTCACTATTTCATAAAATCATTTTTGTACTTTAAAATACATGTATATAATTTATGCAGAGAAATATCAGTATAATGTAAACAGCAGTACATAAGTAAAAATAAATAGTCCATAAGTAAGACATTCGCGCATATAACACATAGATGGATAGATAGATAGATAGATAGATAGATAGATAGATAGATAGATAGATAGATAGAGATAGATAGATAGATAGATAGATAGATAGATAGATAGATAGATAGATAGATGGATGGATGGATAGATGGATGGATGGATGGATGGATAGATAGATAGATAGATAGACAGATAGATAGATAGATAGATAGATAGATAGATAGATAGATAGATAGATAGATAGATAGATAGATAGATAGATAGATAGATAGATAGATAGATAGATAGATAGATTGATGTATGGATGGATGGAAGGATGGATTACATGGCATAAATATTAACAGGATATTGTTTTATGTTGTCGTATGCACATAGTTATCACATACACATGTTTATATGTACACATAAAACATGTACACACACATTCATTCATTCATTCATTCATTTGCATGTCCCTTGCGGAACTTTGCCTCCAAAACAGCACTCCTGTAGGCCTCTCGGTTGTGAGCAAGATGGCCTGCTGCTGTTGCATCCATTTCCAGATCGTCAACGATGTCTTGAAGCCATCTTCGTCTTGGTCTTCCTCTCTTTCTTTTTCCCATTATGTATCCTTCTAATACGGTCTTCTCTAAATTATCATGACGTTTAATGTGTCCAAAATATTTAAGTTTTCTCTCTTTAATCCTCTTCACTAGCCAGCCTTCTTCAATATTAAGCTCTTGTAGTATAGATATATTTGTTCTTTTTTGTGTCCACGATATTTGGAGAACTCTTCTGTAGCATTTACATTCAAAGGCATTTATGTGTTTCTCAGCTGTTTTGTTAAGTGTCCAGGTCTCACAGGCACATGTTGCGCTGGGAAAGATGCATGCCCTTAAAAATCTTATTTTTGTGGTTCTGTCTGTTCCTCTCCACAGATTCTTTATTTGTTTTACTTTCTGAAGAGCGATAGATGTCCTCCTTTTAATTTCCCTCATTGTATCTCCATTATTAGTTAGTAGCGATCCAAGATATTCAAAACTCTCCACTTCTTCCAGTGTTTCCTCATTGATACATATGTCAGTTGCCTTGTTTGTTTTGTCAATTGTCATCAATTTAGTTTTCTTTGCATTAAGATAGAGGACTGACATAATTAGTTTTTCCATTCCTTTTTGTGTTGTGGACAGCAATACTGTGTCATCAGCATATCTAATCTCTGGTATTTCATAACCTCCAACTGTTATGGCATCGTAATATTCTTTGTCTACATCTTCTCTAACATTCCTCATTATATTTTAAGTATACAAGTTAAATAAGTAGGGTGACAATATGCACCCCTGACGGACCCCTTGTTTTATGTCAAACCAACTTGTTGTTTCACCATTTATTCTCACTGTTGCTTGTTGGTCTAGATACAGCAGTGATGTTAATTGTATCAAATGTGTTGGAAATCCCATTTTTTCCATTATTTCCCAAAGTTTCTGGTGTTGTACACAATCAAATGCCTTTGAGTAGTCTATAAAGGATAAATATAGATTCACATTAAACTCTCTGCATTTCTCTATTATTAATCTTAGATTGAATATATGATCTCTTGATCCTCTTCCTTGCCTGAAACCAGCTTGGACCATATTGACTTCTTCTTCTGTTTTCTTTCGAAGTCTACCCATTATGATTTTTAACAGAATTTTACTGGCATGACTAATCAGGGCAACAGTTCTGTAGTTGGTGCATAATTTCAGGTTACCCTTTTTTGGCAGTGGTATGAATAGTTCTTTTCCATTCTTTTGGCCAAACACCTGAATGCCATATCTTTTTACATAGTGCATGATAGATTGTTGCACACTCCTTTCCTCCTGCTTTAATAAATTCAACTGTTATCTCATCACATCCTGGTGATTTACTATTTTTCAGATTCTTTATTGCACATAAAACTTCTTCCATTGTCGGTTCGGGTTCTTTCTCCTCCAATAATAATTCACACTGTTGATTTCTGCTTCCACAGTCGATTGTTTCATACATTCTTTTGCAATATTCCTTCCATCTTTCTAGAATTTCCTCTGTCTCTGTCATGGTATTCCCCATCTCATCACAAATTACATTTAGCTTAGGTGTGACATTTCTCGTCAATGTCTTCATTTCTTTAAACATTTCACTATCTCTTCCACACTTCTGATGTTCTTCTGTTCTTTCACAACAATCTTGTATGTATTGTTTTTTGTCTTTTCTTATGTTTCTTCGTACTTCTTTTGTTAAAGTTTTATATTTATCTTTGTTGTTGTTTGTCACTTTCCATTGCGTCTTCATTTCTCTACATTGTTTTATCAGTTCTAGTGTACCTGCTGTGATCCATCTATTATTTTGTGTTTTCTTTACTGGAACCATGTCTTTAGCTGTTGTTACTAAGATATCTTTGGCCTGCATAGCCAATTCATCTGGTGACGTCTCCTCCTGCACAGCCATCAGGATTTCGAAACGGTTCTTCACTTCTATACCGTATTGCTCTGGTATATTTGTAAGGTCAAAGTGGAGTGGTCTTGATCCCGTAACTATCTTTTTCATCTTTATCTTCATGTCTGCTATTAATAGCTCATGGTCCGTGTCACAATCAGCACCTGGTAAAGTTTTTGCTGATGTTATACTTGACCTCCACCTTCTCTGCACTAAAATGTACTCTATTTGATTCCTGGTTTTCCCATCAGGTGATATCCATGTGTAAAGTCTTCTTGGATGTTGTTTAAAAAGTGTGTTAGCGATCATTAGCTCATTTTCCATGCAAAACGCCATTAGATTGTCACCTGCCTCATTTCTATGTCCTATGCTAAATTTCCCTACAACATGTCCTTCATCTTCTGCTCTTTCTGTACCAATTTTTGCATTAAAATCACCCATTATTAATACAATATCATTTTTCCATACCTGGTCTATTGTCGTTTGCAGTGTGTTATAAAAGTTTTCTACTTCCTCTTCTTCTGCTTCTGATGTAGGTGCATATATCTGGATGATTGTTACATTTCTAGGAATGCCCTTAAATCTGATTGTTAGGATTCTATCACTTACTGGATTGTAGCCTAGTAATGCTTTTGATGTTGATGTGTGTATGTGTACAGTAAAGATAGTCCCATAGCATTTCAAATGCCGTAGGGGGTGAAGCGTTAGAGACCTCATTATGCTGGGTCATCAGCGTATGAGGTAGGGTGACCAGTTCCTTTCCTCGCTGCCTTTACTTCCCAGATTTTCTCTGGTACCCATTTTGCGAGGCTGGGTCGACCTCAGGGCCGTATTGGTCGGAAAAAAAATCCCGCTCAGCTGGGGATTTGAACCCTCGACCATTTGGTTGCTAGACGAGTGCTCTAACCACTACGCTAGCCGGCCCCCTATATACATGCCGATACACATATATAAACATACACACAAAGCTATATACACATATTCATACCTACAATTTCACCTATTCATACTTGATTATATAAAATATACACAAACATATAGTCATATTAGTGAGGAATATACTCCATCTGCATAAACACATATTCATATTAGGGAGTCATATAGTCCATCTCAAACAGATACTGACATAGTCTGAAGTTATAAGTTGAATATTACTTATAAGCTTTACATGAGTTTGTAGGGTATTCCAAAGTCCGGCAGCTGAGTAAGAGAGGCTTGGTTTTGAACATGTCAAGTTTTGGTTTTTGGAAGAATACAATTGCTTAACTGCTTAACACTTGCTTAGACTGTGTTTTGGTTTAAATTTGAATAATGGCCATAACTAGGGTGAGCATTGTGCGATAGAATTTTATGAATTAACTTGGCCTTATTTAATAGAAATCTCTTCTTAAAGGGGTGGAATGTCAAGATGTTTGACTTTATCTAGATATGTGCCACGTTTTTTTACGAGTAAAATCTTTTTTATGTTTGATATGGAGCAAAGATCTCAGATTGTGGAACAGTAGTCCGGATGTGTTTGTGTTTGTGATATGTAGTATATTGTCCTAGTGTCTGTGTCAAGAAAGTATTCAATTTTGGCAAACTGGTCAACTTTTTGATCTATGAGTTTGGTTACAACGTCTACAGGACAATTCCAACTGAGGTGGTGGTCACTCGCGAGACCAAGCGTATTATGTTAACTAACATTCTCTATATTTAAAATTCTAGCATGAAGCTGTAGTGATGTTGCTGGTGAATTTGTTAATTTCGGTCTTGTTGTAATGAGCATGGATTTTACTTTGCTGCTGTTTATGAGCATTCTGTTGTTGCTGCTCCAGTTAATTAGACTGTTTACTTCAAACTGAAGAGTGACCCAAGATTAGTACAGTCATTGTCACTAGTGTAAACTGTGCAGATGGAAGAGACTTAGAAAGTTTGAAGCAAACAATCTGCTGTCTATCAGAAAGAAAAGATGTACTACATTTTGTTAAGGTTGGGTGTAGTTTATAAGTTTCACACTTTCTAACTAAGATTACATGATCAGTCATTTCAAATGTTTGTTAAAGTCAACAAAGACAGCACCACATAATTTATCATCATTTCTATTAGATAACCAACATTCTGTCATTTTTATGAGAGAAACCTGTATGGCAGGAATGTCTGGGCCTAGAACCTGACTGACGGTCAACAATCAAATCATTTTCTTGAATGTGTTGTAAGATTGTCTTTTGTATGTGTTTTTCTAGGGGTTGTGACAAAGATGATAGAATGGAACGTGCTTGAGGAATTGTTATAGATACATAGATGGATGGATAAGTGGATGGATCATTTTCTTTAATAAATTATGTCAATAAGTTTGTTTTAATTAATTTCTTTCGACTTATTTTTATAGAACGTAAGTGTGTTTATTTTCAGTCCATTCAGTGCTTCAGATACTGTTTTAGTATAAAAGTATTATCGTCAATGTTCCCTCTAAACAGGACGCTAACTAATTCACTAAAACTAAACGGCCATGTCTGACAAGAAAACTGTAAGCAACCACAGCTGTTAAGGAAGTAGTTCCGTAGGGATATGCAAGTGATTTATTAATTTAACCTACAAAAGAACTGTAATTACAATGTTTTCATTTTTCAATTTGCTGAGAACCATTTATGGTAAAATAAATATTTCAAAATGTTCCAGAGTAACATGTGTTTTTATTCTGGACTGAACAAAAAACTAATATTTTGTTCACTTTCAGAATTTTATACTTTAAAATCCGAAGTAAGAAAGAATGATCAAGAATGATTTTATCGTGGTAATATATTTGAAAGTCTTAAAGATATAATGGATACTGCAATGAGAGAAGAACAAGCAGGATTTCGAAAAGGGAGAAGCTGTCTCGATAAGATCTTTACTCTCAGAATAATACTTGACGAACATATTGAAAGGCAGAAAGCATTAATACTGAACTTCATAGATTTTAAAAAGGCATTTGATAGCATACACACATATTCATTATGGAGAATTTTAAGTCTATATGGAATACCATCTAAAATTGTCAACATCATTAAGGACTTATACAATGGATTTGTTTGTGCAGTCAAGATAGAAGAAGGGATGAGTGTATGGTTCTAGATTGAAACAGGTGTGAAACAAGGATGTATACTGTCTCCTTTACTTTTTGGGATTACAATAGACTTCATAATGAAAAAATGCTGCACAGGTAACACAGGTATTGACTGGGTACATGGGACCCAACTAGAAGATCTTGATTTTGCTGATGACATAACTCTTATCAGTAATAATGTGAATTCCATGTAAGAAAAAACAGATAGCCTGTCTTCACTGGCTAGCAAAAAAGGACTTGAAATTAACAAGGACAAAACAAAAATAACGAAAATTCCTATTAATCAAAATGGAAAAAATACGCATAGAAGGGACAGATATTGAAGAATTCAATCAATTTGCATACCTTGGCAGCTACATAGACCAGGATGGTGACACTAGAAAGGAAGTTAGGATCAGAATTGCAAAGGCAGCATCAATCTTCAAGAATCTTGAGAACATATGGAATTCAAAAGTTATAAGCACAAAAGCCAAGTTAAGACTATTCAATTCAAATGTAATATCTACCCTCATTTATGCATGTGAAAGCTGGAAAACAACTAAAGAAATAGAAAAGAAATTAGACTCTTTTGAAAACAAATGCATAAGGAAAATACTCGGCATCAAGTGGAACGAATTCAAGAACAAGACAGAGATAAGACAGATGACTGAACAACAACCAGTCTCATGGCTGATCAGGAAAAGGAGATGGTTATATGTTGGTCACTTGATGAGAATAAATGATCAGGGAATCCCAAAACAAGCTATCAAGCGGAACACAACAGGCCAAAGAAAAAGAGGCAGACCATGTGAAACTCTGAAGAGGACATTGTTAAGAGAGGCCAAATTAACAGGCATAACCTCTTTTGATGAGGTTGAAAGACTTGCCGAAGACAGAAAATTTTGCGAACTACTTTGCGAGTCCTATGTGAGTTGTAACGGCACGTGAAGGATATAAGATGAAAGATAAGATAAAATAAGAATACATTTGAAAGCGACATATTACTTGTGCACAAAAACAGGAAATAGTTACAGCATTCATTGAAAGAACAATAAACATACATATTTAAATATATATATATAGCTAGACAGACATAAAATAGAAATAACTATATATATATAGCTAGACAGACATAAAATAGAAATAACTATATATCTATAGCTAGACAGACATAAAATAGAAATAACTATATATATTCGCTGATAGCGGACATGAGATATATTCATTCATTCATTAATTTGCATGTCTCTTACGGAATGTTGAGTCCCAAACAGCACTACTTTAGACCTATCGGTTGTGCGCAAGATGGGCTGCTGCAGATCATCAACGATGTCTTGAAGCCATCTTCGCTTGGTCTTACTCTTTTTCTTTTTCCCATTATTTACCCTTACAAGATGGTCTTCTCTAGATTATCATGATGTTTAATGTGTCCAAAATATTTAAGTTTTCTCTCTTTAATCCTTTTTACTACCAGCCTTCTTTAATATTAAGTTCTTGTAATATAGATATATTTGTTATTTTTTGTGTCCATGGTATTTGAAGAACTCTTCTGTAGCATTTACATTCAAAGGCATTTATGTGTTTCTCAGCTGTTTTGTTAAGTGTCCAGGTCTCACAGGCATATGTTGCGCTGGGAAAGATGCATGCCCTTAAAAAAATCTTATTTTTCTGGTCTTGTTTGCTCCTATCCACAGATTATCTCAGTTACTAGTTAGTAGTGATCCAAGATATTCAAAGCTCACGACTTCTTCCAGTTGTTCTTTATTGATACATATTTCTGTTGCATTTTTTTTAAGTTGTCATCAATTTAGGTTTATTTGCATATATATATATATACACAAGTATAAACAAACAAAAGTTAAACAAAGAAATAGAAATATAGATAAGTAGGTAGATAAATATGCAGATATGGACACATATATACAGGCATATAGGTAGACAGACAGACAGACAGACAGACAGAGAATCAGAGTGAGAGATAGATGGATGGATACATAAATAGATAGATAGATATACAGATAGATATAAAGATAAATAAATGGATAGATGGATAAAAAGACAGACAGATAGATAGATAGATAGATAGATAGATAGATAGATAGATAGATAGATAGATAGATAGATAGATAGATAGATAGATAGATAGATAGATAGATAGATAGATAGATAGATAGATAGATAGATAGATATGATGAATTTTGGTTGGAATGGATGGATTAACGAAATGATATATGAATGGATGAATTTTTGAATGGTTTTATGGATTGATATGCCACATAAATACAAACGTGGCAACTAAAATACATAAACACATACATTTACATGTACAGAATTATGCATGTATGGATATACGAGCAGACATACATCCTATGTTCATTCACAACTATGTGCAGATATATTTAAACGCACATATTCACATATTTATATACACATCGACACATTTACATATAAACACAAATGCACACATAAATATTAAGGATACGTATAGTTCATGTCAAATATGTACTGACAATTCTTAAAGTATAGGAATATTACTTATACATTTTACATGAGTTTGTGGGGTATTCCAAAGCTGGGCAGCTGAGTAAGAGACGTTTTTTAAAAACATGTCACACCTTGGGTTTGAGTTCATAGAATTGCTTACGCGTTGACTGTATTTTATGTTGGAATTGAATACTGACCATAATAGGGTCCAGCATTGTGCTGTAGAATTTTAGTGAATTAAAATGGCCTTAATGAACGGAAATCTGTTTTTGATAAGTACAATGTCAAGATGTTTCCCATTATTCCTAATGTATGTTACTTATGTGTTCTCTGTAACTTTTACTGATCACTTTTGAAGTGAATAAAGCCTTTCGTGATTGACATGGGGGAAACTGTTCCAGATTTTGAAACAGTAGTCCAAGTATATTTTTATTTGTGATATGTAGTATATTTTCTTGGATGCATCAGCGGCAGGCCATCTTGCTCACAACCGAGAGGCCTACAGGAGTGCTGCTTGGGAGGCAAAGTTCCGCAAGAGACATGCAAATGAATGAATGAATGAGTATATTTTCTTAGTGTCTTTGTCAATAAGTGTTTCATTTTGGCAGATCGTTTTTTTATACACATCGACAGTTGCAAGCTGTTTTCAATTCACGGAAATCACATATAGGGCTTTGGTATAGAATATTTTAGCTTACTAATCTCTTCTTTGTTTTCTCTGTTTAACAGAGAAAACTTAAATATTTTTGGACACAATAAATGTCACGATAATTTAGAGAAGAAAGTCTTAGAAAATTATGTAATATGAAAAAGGGAGAGAGGAAGACCAAGACGAAGATGGCTGCAAGACAAAGTTTATAATCTACAAATAGATGCATAGGCAACAGACCATCTTGCTTACAACCGAGAGGCCTACAGGAGAGCTGTTAGGGAGGCAAAGTTCCGCGATGAACATACACATGACTGACTGAATCTCTTCTCTTAGATAAATCACTGAAGTCAGTGCAGGTTTATGAATGATATTTAGTCTTAAAGTTGCTTTAGTACTTTCGTTACTGAGAACATACAACCGACTAACTCTTATTATATGGTTATAATTTAACAGATGTTGAGAAATATGAGGGGATTAATTATCAGTTAATATTTTCTTATGATTCTCACTCTCTTCTTATTCTATGATGATTTACCACAGGGTAGAGAAGGTCGAGGAGAAGTACCAGACAAAGCTATGGACTCGGAAAAATGTGAACAGTTGAAGCATTATCAATATTGCAGTTGTCATTCTTCTTCTTTGACTAGTTCTTCTCATCCTCTGTTTATGAAATTACTCCGTCACATATAATTAGGTTCTTATTTGTGCTCTCTCTCTCTCTCACTCTCTCTCTCTCTCTCACTCTCTCTCTCTCTCACTATCTCTCACTCTCTCTCTCTCACTCTCTCTCTCACTCTCTCTCTCACTCTCTCTCACTCTCTCTCACTCTCTCTCTCTCTCTCCGTTTAAAGAAGTCAATAAAGTGAGCAATAGAAAACACATGACAAGTTATTTGTTAATTTTACTGCTTGTTTTGTGTTTCAAACAAACAAACAAAAAAGTAACAGAAGAAAGAAGAAGCGTTGTCATTATTTGAGAGGTTCTAAGGACTGCTACAGCCGGAGGTAGGGTGGGGGATACGCTCTCCACTCCAGTTAAATATCTCTAAAGCATTAGTCTCAAATAGCCTCTGACAGTCAAGTCCAGCTCCTGGCATTCTCGTGGCAGAACTGTTCAAACTGACATGAGAAGGGGCGAAGGCGAATATCTGGCGCCTGAAAACCAGACGCTTCGGGTAGATGAGAGTCATGTTTGGTAGCTCATCTACCGTTGCTGGCGATATTCTTCAGCTGCCGTGCGTGGGGTGAGACTCCTCCCGGCCAATGAAGAAAATCCGATTAGGGTTGCTGCGCAGCGCCGTCGAGGAAAAGGTGAAAGATTAAGTGAAGTGACCAGTAGCCACGAGATCAGGACTACTCAAATCACGGCACCTGTGCTCTAAAGGCCAGCCACGTCCTATACACACTCATACTGGGGCAGATTGCCTAAACCGGCTTAACCCAGGGTGAAACTGACTAGTGGCGAGGATTCGTCCTCCTGGACAAAAGCTCCGTCTTGGTCACAATTAGGTAAGGTAGCGGTCACGACCACAAAATGCTGAAGTGGGAGAAACTGGACCAATGCAGTCTAGATAGGCAACCACCTCTCACCCGGTGGGGATGTATGCGTATCCTAATCACGCTGAGGTTTTCCAGTGAGTAAGTCCAATTCTATATTAAATTGGTGCAACGAAAACCGCGATGTCACGCAATTACGCTTCTGAGACCCACCGAGAATACAGGATCAAGCCCTGCGATACTCTGAACCTCTTTTGGTCCTCTCGGGGATCTCGTTCGAGGACCACAGGGGGACCACGGGACCTATCGAGGACCACAGGAGTAAATTCAGTAAGATCACGGGGCGGTCTTGGTGGTAGAAGCGAACTAAGAAGAAGAAAAAGAAACTTGTTTGAGAGAAATATTATTACTCATAACCCTTTAGCTTGATATGATTGGCCATTGCAATGGCTGATATTAACTATATATCAAAGGTTCAAAGGCTCAAAATTCACAATTCGACTTCATTGCATTCACGACAACCTCATATATGCTCCACCGCACGCCGCAGCATCCAACCAAAAGTATGTTTGCTAATAGTTCCTGTCAGATGTTGGTTGCTTACGATGCGTTTTCTGCCACACAGTTCAGATTTCCCGCCAGTGCCTTTAATTTGTCCTAGCTCCAGCAGTCTCTTCAGACCTACGTTATACTTCCATTCCCTCCCTTCATTTTAACGTAGTCTGTCCAACACAGCCTTAGCAATGTCCCCCTTATCCATTGTCAGCCTGCCATTTAGTTTAGCCTGTCCAGCTAGTCTATCTGCCACATCATTACCATGTACTCTCGCATGCCTCGAACAGTAAAGTCACGTTGGGCTTCTCACAGTTGACTGTCTTAACAGATGAACCCATTCTGTTCGAAGCAATTTCTTCTCCATCTTACGAAGTATAATTTGCATATTCGTCACAGTGACACCATTATTACTATACATGGCATGTGTTAAATGATATATTGAGAGGTTTCTATGAAACATAAAAGTTTAAGAAAATTAGGAGAAATCTTAAGATCACTTATCTTTCTTTTGACTTTCTTTTCGTTTTTTTCTCTTGAATTTGAGATTTGATACCAAAATCCGTATATTTTTAGCTTTCAAACATTGTTTTTTTCCTTAAATAGTTTTCAGATTTGTAAAAGGTGTCCGAGGACTTCTTCAATTGTTTTTCTAGTCTTTCATGGTGTTTCTTGCTGCTTTGTTCAAAATCTGTGTTTCTTCCAATTTCTGTTCGTCTGTTTGTTAATCGTCGAATTTTCAAAATGATACATCACTGTCGACCCTATTTAGCACCACAATACCATTTTCTTTATATTATGTATGTCGTCATATTTATTCGTGTTTTCTTCATGTCATAAATGTTTTCTTCATGTCATAAATATTTTTTCATGTCATAAATGTTTTCTTCATGTCATAAATGTTTTATCCATGTCATAAATATTTTCTTCATGTCAAAATGTTTTCTTCATGTCAAAATGTTTTCTTCATGTCAAAATGTTTTCTTCATGTCAAAATGTTTTCTTCATGCCAAAATGTTTTCTTCATGTAATAAACATTTTCTTCATGTCAAAATGTTTTCTTCATGTAATAAACATTTTCTTCATGTCAAAATGTTTTATTCATGTCAAAATGTTTTCTTCATGTAATAAACATTTTCTTCATGTCAAAATGTTTTCTTCATGTCAAAATGTTTTCTTCATGTGATAAACATTTTCTTCATGTCAAAATGTTTTCTTCATGTAATAAATATTTTCTTCATGTCAAAATGTTTTCTTCATGTCAAAATGATTTCTTCATGTAATAAACATTTTCTTCATGTCAAAATGTTTTCTTCATGTCAAAATATTTTCTTCATGTAATAAACATTTTCTTCATGTCAAAATGTTTTCTTCATGTAATAAACATTTTCTTCATGTCAAAATATTTTCTTCATGTAATAAACATTTTCTTCATGTCAAAATATTTTCTTCGTGTCATAAATGGTAGTTTTTACTTGACATATTCCTGGTTTAATTTCATTTGTGCAGTTGCCAGCAACTTTTCTTATTTCTCTGAAGGAACTAAACTTATTTATTTATGTCAGTGGTGGCCAATAATACGATCTTTTTCTCGACGCAGTTCAATCATTCATTCATTCATTCATTCATTTGCATGGCCCTTGCGGAACTTTGCCTCCCTAATAGCACTCCTGTAGGCTTCTCGGTTGTGAGCAAGATAGCCTGCTGCTGATGCATCCATTTGCAGATTATCAACGATGTCTTGCAGCCATCTTCGCCTTGGTCTTCCTCTCTTTCTTTTTCCTATTATGTACTATTCTAAGACGGTCTTCTCTATATCATCATGAGTCCAAATATTTAGGTTTTCTCTCTTTAATTATCTTTATTAACCATCCTTCCTCAATATTAAGTTCTTGTTGTATGGGAATATTTGTTCTTTTTTGTGTCCATGATATTTGAAGAACTCTTCTGTAGCTTTTACATTCAAAGGCATTTATGTGTCTCTCAGCTGTTTTGTTAAGTGTCCATGTCTCACAGGCATATGTTGCGATTGGAAAGAAGCATGCCCAATCTTATTTGTTCCTCTCCACAGATTCTTTATTTGTTTTACTTTCTGAAGAGCGATAGATGTCCTCCTTTTAATATCCCTCATTGTATCTCCATTATTAGGTAATAGTGATTCAAGATATTCCAAACTCCCCACCTCTTCCAGTTTTTCCTCATTGATACATATATCAGCTGCCTTATTTGTTTTGTCAGTAGTCATCAATTTAGTTTTCTTCACATTAAGATAGAGGTTTTGCTCTTCGTTGTTCTTACGGACTGACATAATTAGTTTTTCCATTCCTTTGTGTGTTGTGGTCAGTGATACTGTGTCATCAGCATATTTAATCTATTCCATAACCTTCAATTGTTATGGCATCGTAATATTCTTTGCCTACATCTTCTCTAACAATCCTACTTTCTATTTTCAGTATACAAGTTAAGTAAGGTGACAATATGCACCCCTGACGGACCCCTTATTTTATGTTAAACCAAGTTGTTGTTTCACCATTTATTCTCACTGTTGCTTGTTGGTCTAGATACAGCAGTGATGTTAATTGTATCAAATGTGTTGGAAATTCCATTTTTTCCATTATTTCCCAAAGTTTCTGGTGTTGTACACAATTAAGTGCCTTTGAGTAGTCTATAACGTCTAAATAGATTCACATTAAACTCTCTGCATTTCTCTATTACTAATCTTATATTGAATATATGATCTCTTGATCTCTTCCTTGCCTGATAGAGATCAGGAGGCAATACATTCATCTAAGGAGCTAGCCTGGTTCATGGACTCTACTAGAGCTTTGTTCTATTGCGAAGCGGTTTGAGAATATACCGCCATCTTGGGGAGCATCGGAAATATTATAGTCAGTCTTGAAAATTGACATATTCTGGATTCTCATCGGTGCTGCGGGGTACGTGAAACTGAGTTGAGATCATCTCCGACTTCAATAACGGCGGATTACAACTTTGACAGTTGATTTTATCTGCGTTTGTAGATCATGTGAATGTAAGATTAAACACCAAGTTTCAAGAAATTAACTGCAACCAGTTTTTTTTACAGGCTACTGAAGTAGTGAGGGGTGGTAGAAATTGAGAAAACTGAGAAAATTTCTTATCGAGCTGTAATTCGCTACCTCTGTATTAATGCCTATCGTCGAAGGAGATCCATGTGGATATGGTAGAGACTCTAAGGGGAGTGCCCCTTCTTACAGCACAGTGAAGAAATGAGCAGCTCAACTCAAACATGGAA
>CM019699.1:11153412-11160912 GCA_009760885.1 Achatina immaculata
AATGGGAAAAAGAAAGATAGAAAGACCATGGCGAAGATGGCTGCAAGACATCGTTGATGATCTGCAGCAGGCCATCTTGCACACAACCGAGAGGCCTACAGGAGTGCTGTTTGGGGCGCAAAATTCCGCAAGGGACATACAAATGAATGAATGAATTAATGTATTCCATGTCCACTATCTGCGTGTATATATAGTTATTTTTATTTTATGTCTGTCTAGCTACATATATATGTTTAAATATGTATGTTTATTATTCTTTCAATGAATACTTTTAATATTTCCTGTTTGTGTGCACAAGTTATATGCAATTTTCTTATATATTACCACAATAAAATCATTCTTCGTTTTTCTTTATTATATCGAGATGTAAAGTATAAAATTCTGAAAGTGAAAAAATATTAGTTTTTTTTTTTAATGCAGAAAACAAACTAATGTAATACTGGAACATTTTGAAATATTTATTTTACTATAAATGGTTTTCAGGAAACTGAAAAATGAAAACATTGTAATTACAGTTCTTTTGTAGGTTAAATTAATAAATCACTTGCATATCCCTACGGAACTACCTCCCTAAAGGCTGTGGTTGCTTACAGTTTTCTTGTCAGACATGGCCGTTTAGTTTTAGTGAATTAGTTAGCGTCCTGTTTAGAGGGAACATTGACGATAATACTTTTTTACTAAAACAGTATCTGAAGCACTGAATGGACTGAAAAGAAACACACTTACGGCCTATAAAAATAAATCAAAAGAAATTTATTAAAACAAACTTATTGACATACATTTTTTAAAGAAAATGATCCATTCACTTATCCATCCATCTATGTATCTATAACAAATCCTCAAGCACGTTCCATTCTATCATCTTTGTCACAATCCCTAGAAAAACACATACAAAAGACAATCTTACAACACATTCAAGAAAATGATTTGACTGTTTACTATCAGTCAGGTTTTAGGCCCAAACATTCCTGACACACAGCTCTCACAAAAATGACAGAATGTTGGTTATCTAATAGAAATGATGATAAATTATGTGGTGCTGTGTTTGTTGACTTTAACAAACATTTGAAAGGACTGATCATGTAATCTTAGTTAGAAAGTGTGAAACTTATAAACTACACCCAACCTTAACAAAATGTAGTACATCTTTTCTTTCTAATAGACAGCAGATGGTTTGCCTCAAACTTTCTAAGTCTCTTCCATCTGCACAGTTTACACTAGTGACAATGACTGTACTAATCTTGGGTCACTCTTCAGTTTGAAGTAAACAATCTAATTAACTGGAGCAGCAACAACAGAATGCTCATAAACAGCAGCAAAATAAAATCCATGCTCATTACAACAAGACCGAAATTAACAAATTCACCAGCAACATCACTACAGCTCCATGCTAGAATTTTAAATATGGAGAATGTTAGTGAACATAATACGCTTGGTCTCGCGAGTGACCACCACCTCAGTTGGAATTGTCATGTAGACATTGTAACCAAACTCATAGATCAAAAAGTTTACCAGTTTGCCAAAATTGAACACTTTCTTGACACAGACACTAGGAAAATATATTACATATCACAAAAACAAACACATCTGGACTACTGTTCCGCAATCTGGGACGGTTGCTCCATATCAAACATAAAAAAATTTTTACTCGGTAAAACAACATAGCACATATCTAGATAAGGGCAACCATCTTGACATTCTACCCCTTTAAGAAGAGATTTCTATTCAACAAGGCAAAGTTAATTCATAAAATTCTATCGCACAATGCTTACCCTAGTTATGGTAACTATTTAAATTTAATCTAAAACACAGTCAACGGTTAATCAATTGTATTCTTCCAAAACCAAAACTTGACATGTTCAAAAACGAGACTCTCTTACTCAGCTGCCGAACCTTGGACTACCCTACAAACTCATGTAAAGCTTATAAGTAATATTCAACGTATAACTTCAGACTATGTCAATATCTCTTTGAGATGGACTATATGCCTCTCTAATATGACTATATTAGACTATTTTGAAAATAAATGCGTAAGGAAAATAATCGGTATCAAGTGGAACGAAATCAAGAACAATGACGAGATAAGACAGATGACTGAACAACAACCAGTCTCATGGGTGATCAGGAAAAGAAGATTGACATATGTTGGTCACTTGATGAGAATAAATGATCAGAGAATCTCAAAACAAGCTATCAAATGGAACACAACAGGCCAAAGAAAACAAGGCAGACCACGTGAAACTCTGAAGAGGACATTGTTAAGAGAGGCAAATTAACAGGCATAAAATCCCTTGATGAGGTTGAAGGACTATCCGAAGAGAAGAAAAATTGGCGAACTACTTTGCGAGCCTTGTGTGACGTTTAACGACACGGGAAGGATATAAGATATAAGATAAGATAATATGACTACGCGTTTGTGTATATTTTATATAATCAAGTATGAATAGGTGAAATTGTAGGTAGGAATATGTGTATATAGATATGTGTGTATGTGTATGTATGTGTATCGGTATGTATGTTTGTATGAACATATACGTAGGTGTGTATGTGCACATGTTTTTATGTGTACTTACAAAAAAGTGTGTGTGATAATTATGTGTATACTATAATACAACAACACAAAAGAATACCCTGTTAACATTCATGCCGTGTAATCCATTCATCCAAAGATCCATATATCAATCCATTCATCCATCCATTTATCTATCTATCTATCTATCTATCTATCTATCTATCTATCTATCTATCTATCTATCTATCTATCTATCTATCTATCTATCTATCTATCTATCTATCTATCTATCTATCTGTCTATCTATCTATCTATCTATTTATCTATCTATCTATCTATCTATCTATCTATCTATCTATCTATCTGTCTGTATGTATTTCTGTGTGCCTGTCTGCCTGTCTATATATATATGTATCTATTTGTCTTTTTGTCTAGGTGTCTGTCTGTGTATCTGTGTGTCTGTCGGTCTGCCCCTATATATGTATATTTTTATCCATATATCTGTACGCCTGTCCGAGTGTCTGTCGGTGAATATTAATATTTATTTCCGTAGTTATTTTTTTCACTTTACTTTTATTTCTGTACTTATATATATAAGGAATATATATATATAATATATATATATATATATTATATATATATATATATATATATAATATATATATATATTCGTATACTTTTCATGAAGGAGCTATTGTTTTGAAATATTAGTAATAATTTATGGTATGTTTTACTACAAGAAACGTACAATCTAGATATGCAAAAAAAAATCATATAAATAAAGAAGAGATCAGAACTGAAGCAAAAACAAACGCATGGAATCTTATTTGTCAAGAAAGTTTTAATAAAAAGAGTTTTTCAGGAGTAATTTTATGAACCAAATATAGGTTATAAATGAAATATCGTTTTCAAGTTCTAAGAAGATAAAATTAATGATGAATGGGAAAATGTGAATCTATCTATCTATCTATCTATCTATCTATCTATCTATCTATCTATCTATCTATCTATCTATCTATCTATCTATCTATCTATCTATTTGTCTTTTTGACTGTATGTCTGTATGTGTATCTGTTTATCTGTCGGTCTGCCTCTACATATGTGTATTTTTATCCACATATCTCTACGTACGTCCACGTGTCTGTTGATCAATATTACTATTTATTTAACTAGTTATTTTTTCTCTTTATTTTTATTTCTAAACCATATATATATATATATATATATATATATATATATATATATACATTCGCATACTTTTCTTAAAATGAACTGTTTTGAAGTATTAGTAGGGATTTATGGTATATTTTACTACAAAAAACCTACCCGCTGGACATGGAAAAAAATTCAAATAAATAAAAAAGAGATCAGAATTGAAGGAAAAACAAACGTATGGATTCTTTTTCCTCAGGAACTTTTTTATAAAAATTGTTTTTCAGGTGTAATTTTATGAACCAGATATATGTTATAAATGAAAGGTCGATTTCAAGTTATAAGAAGATGTTTTTAATGGTGAAAGGGCAAATTTGTATCCATCCATATATCTGTCTATCTATCTATCTATCTATCTATCTATCTATCTATCTATCTATCTATCTATCTATCTATCTATCTATCTATCTATCTATCTGTCTATCTATCTATCTATCTATCTATCTCTATCTATCTATCTATCTATCTATCTATCTATCTATCTATCTATCTGTCTATCTATCTATCTATCTATCTATCTATCTATCTATCTATCTATCTATCTATCTATCTATCTGTCTGTCTGTCTGTCTGTCTATCTATCTATCTATCTATCTGTCTGTCTGTGTGTCTGTCTGTCTGTCTGTCTATCTATCTATTTATCTATCTTTCTATCTATCTATCACTCTCATTCTTTGTCTGTATGTCTGTCTACCTATGTGTCTGTATATGTGTTTCTGTCCGCACATTTATCTTCCTGCTTATCTGTAATTCTATTTGTTTGTCTAACTTTATTTTGTTTATACTTGTCTATATATTTATGGAAATAAACCTAAATTGATGACAACTGACAAAAAAAGTCATCTCAAATATGTATCAATGAGGAAAAACACGAAGAAGTCGAGAGCTTTGAATATCTTGGATCACTACTAACTAGTAATTGAGATACAATGATGGAAATTAAAAGGGGGGCATCTATCGCTTTTCACAAATTAAAACAACTAAAGAATCTGTAAAGAAGAGCAGACAGAACCAGAAAAATAAGATTTTTTAAGGGCATGCATCTTTCCCAGTGCAACATATGCATGTGAGACCTGGACACTTAACACAACAGCTGAGAAACACATAAATGCCTTTGAATGTAAATGCTACAGAAGAGTTCTTCAAATACCATGGACACAAAAAATAACAAATATATCTATACTACAAGAACTTAATATTGAAGAATGCTGGCTAGTAAAGATAATTAAAGTGAGAAAACCTAAATATTTTGGACACATTAAACATCATGGTAATCTAGAGAAGACCATCTTGTAAGGGTACCTAATGGGAAAAAGAAAGATAGAAAGACCATGGCGAAGATGGCTGCAAGGTATCGTTGATGATCTGCAGCAGGCCATCTTGCACACAACCGAGAGGTCTACAGGAGTGCTGTTTGGGACGCAAAATTCCGCAAGGGACATGCAAACGAATGAATGAATTAATATATTCCATGTCCACTATCAGCGTGTATATATAGTTATTTTTATTTTATGTCTGTCTAGCTAAATATATATGTTTAAATATGCGTGTTTATTATTCTTTCAATGAATGTTTTTAATATTTCCTATTTGTGTGCACAAGTTATATGTAACTTTCATATATATTACCACAATAAAATCATTCTTGGTTGTTCTTTATTACATCGAGTTTTAAAGTATAACATTCTGAAAGTGAAAAAATTTTAGTTTTTTTTTTAATGCAGAAAACAAACTCATGTAACACTGGAACATTTTTGAAATATTTCATCATCATCATCATCATCAGGTGCCGTGCCGACTGGCGTTGGCTATTATGCTTCTCCAGAGTACCCGATCCTTCATGCAGGCCATCAGTTCAGTTGGTTTTCTCCTCTCACACCATCCCGTCAGACTGTCCAGTATCATTTCTCTTGGTCTTCCTCTTGATCTTTTTCCTTCCAGTTTTCCTGTTATAATATTTTCAATGCCCCCTCTTCTCATTGCATATCCTATGAAAGTACATTGTCTCTCTCTTATTTTTCTGACAAGGTTTTTTTGTCTCTCCAGCTCTTCTCATATATTCTTCATTAGTTATTTTTGCTGTCCAGGGGATTCGCAACATTCTTCTAATAAACCACATTTCTGCTGCTTCCGATGATTTTTGTCTATGATTCACTTCCATATAACAAGATAGGTTCAATATAGCATTTTAGGACTCGTTTTCTAACATTCATTGATAAAGATATGTTAGCTAATATGTTTCTCATTCTCTGAAATGCAGTCTTTGCTTGGCCTATTCTGTTTCTAATTTCTGTTCTGCATTTCCCATCTGAAGTTATTACTGCTCCAAGGTATTTGAATTTCTGCACCTGCTTTAGAATGGTTCCGTTTAATTTAATACTGCATGCTGGTGGATTCTGTTTCTTAGATATAACCATAGTCTCTGTCTTTTTGATGTTCAAAGTAAGGCCTTTCTATTCACTTTCTTTGACGACTTTATCCAAGAGATTTTACATGTCTTGTTGGTTCTCAGAATAATACTTTTTAATATTTATTTTACCATAAATGGTTTTCTAGAAACTCAAAAATGAAAACATTGTAATTACAGTTCTTTTTTAGGTTAAATTAATAAATCACTTGCATATCCCTACGGAACTACCTCCCTAAAAGCTGTGGTTGCTTACAATTTTCTTGTCAGACATGGTCGTTTAGTTTTAGTGAATTAGTTAGCGTCCTGTTTAGAGGGAACATTGACGATAATACTTTTTTACTAAAACAGTATCTGAAGCACTGAATGGACTGAAAAGAAACACACTTACGGCCTATAAAAATAAATCAAAAGAAATTTATTAAAACAAACTTATTGACATACATTTTTTTAAAAATGATCCATCCACTTATCCATCCATCTATGTATCTATAACAAATCCTCAAGCACGTTCCATTCTATCATCTTTGTCACAACCCCTAGAAAAACACATACAAAAGACAATCTTACAACACATTCAAGAAAATGATTTGACTGTTGACTATCAGTCAGGTTTTAGGCCCAGACATTCCTGACACACAGCTCTCACAAAAATGACAGAATGTTGGTTATCTAATAGAAATGATGATAAATTATGTGGTGCTGTCTTTGTTGACTTTAACAAACATTTGAAAGGACTGATCATGTAATCTTAGTTAGAAAGTGTGAAACTTATAAACTACACCCAACCTTAACAAAATGTAGTACATCTTTTCTTTCTAATAGACAGCAGATGGTTTGCCTCAAACTTTCTAAGTCTCTTCCATCTGCACAGTTTACACTAGTGACAATGACTGTACTAATCTTGGGTCACTCTTCAGTTTGAAGTAAACAGTCTAATTAACTGGAGCAGCAACAACAGAATGCTCATAAACAGCAGCAAAATAAAATCCATGCTCATTACAACAAGACCGAAATTAACAAATTCACCAGCAACATCACTACAGCTCCATGCTAGAATTTTAAATATGGAGAATGTTAGTGAACATAATACGCTTGGTCTCGCGAGTGACCACCACCTCAGTTGGAATTGTCATGTAGACATTGTAACCAAACTCATAGATCAAAAAGTTCACCAGTTTGTCAAAATTGAACACTTTCTTGACACAGACACTAGGAAAATATATTACATATAAAAACACAAACACATCTGGACTACTGTTCCACGATCTGAGATGGTTGTTCCATATCAAACATAAAAAAATTACTCGGTAAAACAACATAGCACATATCTAGATAAGGGCAATCATCTTGACATTCTACCCCTCAAG
>CM019699.1:11163412-11179246 GCA_009760885.1 Achatina immaculata
TTTTATTTCTCTTCATAAGGTATATACATGTATTTTTAAGTACAAAAAATCATTTCTTGAAGTACTGTAAGCGATTTGGGATGTATTTTATAGAAACAAACTTACGGTCTGAATTTTGGAAAAAATTCAAAGGTAAAAAGAACCATCAGAGAAGATGATAAAATAATATAGTGGATGATTTTATTTAAATTAAGAATTTTAGTAGAAGTAATATTGAAAGAAAAATTGTAAAACATAATTTTATTGTTCAAATAAATATCACGTCCTTTGACTTTAATTCCTTTAAGTCTACCTTGAAATTCGTATATACATATATTTATTCATTCATACATCAGTATATCCATGCATTCGCCTTTGAATTGACGAATATATTTATATATCCACCTATCTGTCTACCTCTATTATATGACTTCTTTCCGACAGACAGCGGATTGTTTTCCTAAAACAATACCCAAGTCAGATTCATCTATCTTTGACAATTGGTTTCCATAAGGGTCTTCTTTTCATTCTATCTATCTATCTATCTATCTATCTACTATCTATCTATTCTATCTATTCTATCTATCTTCTATCTATCTATCTATCTATCTATCTATCTATCTATCTATCTATCTATCTATCTATCTATCTATCTATCTATCTATCTATCCATCTATCTATCTATCTAGTTATGTGTTATATGCTCAAATGTTTTACTTATTCACTATTTATTTTTACTTATGTACTGCTGTTTACACCTATACTGATATTTTCCTTCATATACAAGCATTTTTAAGTACAATAATGATTTTATGAAATAGTAAAAGCGATTTGGCATATATTTCACAGAAACAAACTTACCGACTATATATGTGAGATAATTCAGAGTTAAAAGAGGAAAATCAAAGAACATAATAAAAGAGTAAAGTGGATGATTTTATTTAATTTAAGAACTTTACTAGAAATAATTTTGAAAGAAAATTTATAAAAGATAATTTTATTTTCCAGTTAAGTATCACGTCATTTGATATTAACTGTCGGTTAATCTATCTTTAAATTAGTACATACATATATTAATTTATCTATATATCTATGCGTTGTATGGTCGAATGTCTTATTTATGGACTATTTATTTTTACTTTTGTACTGCTGTTTACACTATATTTTATTTCTCTTCATAAGGTATATACATGTATTTTTAAGTACAAAAAATCATTTCTTGAAGTACTGTAAGCGATTTGGGATGTATTTTATAGAAACAAACTTACGGTCTGAATTTTGGAAAAAATTCAAAGGTAAAAAGAACCATCAGAGAAGATGATAAAATAATATAGTGGATGATTTTATTTAAATTAAGAATTTTAGTAGAAGTAATATTGAAAGAAAAATTGTAAAACATAATTTTATTGTTCAAATAAATATCACGTCCTTTGACTTTAATTCCTTTAAGTCTACCTTGAAATTCGTATATACATATATTTATTCATTCATACATCAGTATATCCATGCATTCGCCTTTGAATTGACGAATATATTTATATATCCACCTATCTGTCTACCTCTATTATATGACTTCTTTCCGACAGACAGCGGATTGTTTTCCTAAAACAATACCCAAGTCAGATTCATCTATCTTTGACAATTGGTTTCCATAAGGGTCTTCTTTTCATTCTATCTATCTATCTATCTCTATCTATCTATCTATCTATCTATCTATCTATCTATCTATCTATCTATCTATCTATCTATCTATCTATCTATCTATCTATCTATCTATCTGTCTCTCAGTCTCTCTGTCTGTCTGTCTGTCTGTCTGTCTGTCTGTCTATCTATCAATCTATGTGTTATGTGCTGAAATGTCTTTCTTATGGACTATTTATTTTTACTTATGTACTGTTCTTTATACTATAGGTAGAGTTCTCTTCAGAAATTATATTCAGGTATTTTAAAGTACACAAATGATTTTGTGAAATAGTGAAAGTGATTTGGCATATATTTCATAGAAACTAACTTACTGGCTATATATGTGAGGTAATTGAAAGGATAAAAGACCATCAGAAAAGATGATAAAAATATGATGTATGATTTTATTTAAAGTAAGCATTTTAGTAGAAGTAATTTTGAAGGACAAGTGATAAAAGATAATTTTATTTTCCAAATAAATATCACGTGTTATGACATTAATTGACACTAAGTCTATTTTTAAATTATTACACACATATATTAATTCATCCGTCCATCCGTACACACGTGCATTCACCTTTGAATTGACGTATATATCTATATATACACCTATATGTCAACTTTCTTATATCGTTTCGTTACTACAGACGGCGGGTTGCTGTCCTAAAAAATTACCTTAATCAGATTTATCTATATATGAAAATGATGTTCCATAATGGTCTTCTATTGATTCTATCTATCTATCTATCTATCTATCTATCTATCTATCTATCTATCTATCTATCTATCTATCTATCTATCTATCTATCTATCTATCTATTTATCTATTTATCTATCTATATATCTATCTATCTATCTATCTATCTATCTATCTATCTATCTACACGTTATATGCTCGAATGTCTTACATATGGACTATTTTTACTTATGTAGTGCTGTTTATACTATACTGATTTTTCTCTTCATAAGTTATATACATGTATTTTTAGGTATAAAAATGTTTTTATAAAATCGTTATAATTTTTTTGCATATATTTCATAGAAACAAACTTACTGTCTATGTATGGGAGATAATTTAAAGTTAAATGGACCATTAGAGCAGATGATAAAGAAATATAGTGGATAATTTTATTTAAATTAAGAATTTTATTTGAAATAATTTTAAATGACAAATTATAAAAGATAATTTTATTTTTTAAATAAATATCACGTCCTTTGACATTAACTGATAGTAAGTCTATCTTTAAATTCGTACATAAATATATTAATTCATCCATCCAGACGTATATCCATGCATTCACATTTGAATTGACGTATACATCTATATATTCAGCTATCTGTCTATTTTTATTATATAGTTTCTTTCCGACAGACAGCGGGTTCTTACCTTAAAAAATACTCAAGTCAGATTCATCTGTCTTTAACAATAATGTTCCATAAGGGTCTTCTTGTCATTCTATCTATCTATCTATCTATCTATCTATCTATCTATCTATCTATCTATCTATCTATCTATCTATCTATCTATCTATCTATCTATCTATCTCTCTGTCTCTCTGCTAATCTGTCTATCTGCCTGTCTGTCTGTCTGCCTGTCTGTCTGTCTGTATGTCTGTCTATCTATCTATCTATCTATCTATCTATCTATCTATCTATCTATCTATCTATCTATCTATCTATCTATCTATCTATCTATCTATCTATCTATCTATCTATCTATCTATCTATCTATCTATTTATCTATCTAATCTGTCTAATCTGTCTATCTGGCTGTCTGTCTGTCTGTATGTCTGTCTGTCTGTATATCTATCTATCTATCTATCTATCTATCTATCTATCTATCTATCTATCTATCTATCTATCTATCTATCTATCTATCTATCTATCTATCTATCCATTCATCCGTGCATCCATCTATCTATCTATCTATCTATCTATCTATCTATCTATCTATCTATCTATCTATCTATCTATCTATCTATATGTTATAAGCTCGAATGTTTTACTTACGGATTTTTTATTTTTACTTATGTAGTGCTGTTTACACCTATACTGATTTTTTTTCATAGTTTATATTCACGTATGTTTAACTACAAAAATGATTTTATGAAATAATGAAGTAGATTTGTCATATATTTCATAGAAACAAACTTACATGCTATATATGACAGATAGTTCAAAAGTAAACAGGACAATAAGAGAAGATGATAAATATGCAGGAAACTCTCTACCGTAGGGAGTGGAACAACAAGACAACTCCTTCAGATCATCAGAGGAAGTACCCCCCCCCTTCAGACAAGTGTTTCTGCCATTTAAACTCCTGATACTCTAAGGAGGGTGGGCCCCTCTGGGTAATGACACCCAGAGGTCTTGTGAGTTGTTGCTTTTTTTTCGGTCCCAGGATTGAACCCGTGATCTTCCAGTTGCAAATGCACTTTTTTCTGAAGTGCGTCTTAGCGAGTTAGCTACGGAGGACTGGTATTGGTTGAGGCATATGAAATTACTTATGTTCCCAATGCTTGTTTCGCATAATCCACAGCCAGCATGAGGCCTTTTCTGCTGTTTCTGAAAGGCTTCTCAATGCCCTTGCTCTTGCTTGTCCCTTTATGCCTAGTTCCTTACACAGGTCATATGCTGATGTTGCTACGAATCCCCTTGCTCCCACTTCTACAGCTATCACTTTTGCCCTGATTCCTGCCCCCTGCCTCAGTTGCTTGGCCAGATCATTGTACTTCTCCAATTTGAATAAATGTTGTTCCTCTATTCTAGTTTCGTATGGGACCGTAAGCTCGATCATTATTAAAAGATAAAAGAATATAGTGGATGATTTTATATAAATTAAGAATTTTAGTAGGAGTAATTTTGAAGGACAAATTATAAAAGTTAATTTTCTTTTCCAAATAAATATCACATCCTTTGTCATTAACTGACGGCATGTCTATTTTTAAATTCATATATATATATATATATATATATATATATATATATAAATTTATCCATTCATCCGTACATGCATGCATTCACCTTTGAATTGACGTATATATATATCTATATATCCAGCTTTGTGTCAACTTTTTATATCGTTTCTTTACGAACAGCGGTATTTTCTCCTAAAAAAAGTATTCAAGTCAGATTCATCTATTTTTGACAGTATTGTTCCATAAGGGATTACTTTTGATTCTATCTATCTATCTATCTATCTATCTATCTATCTATCTATCTATCTATCTATCTATCTATCTATCTATCTATCTATCTATCTATCTATCTATCTATCTATCTATCTATCTATCTATCTATCTATGTGTTACAACCTCGAATGTCTTACTTATGGACTATTTATTTTTAGTTATGTACTACTATTTACATTATAATGATTTTTCTCTTCATAAGTTATATACATGTACTTTTAAGGACAAAATGATTATATGAAATAGTTAAATTGATGTAACATATATTTCATAGAAACAAACTTACTGCCTATATATGTCAGGTAATTCAATGTTAAAAAAGGACCATCAAAGAAGATGATATAAAATTAAAGTGAATGATCTTATTTAAATTAAAACTTTTAGTAGAAGTAATTTTAAATCAAAAATTCTAAAAGATAATTTTATTTTCCAAATAAATATCACGTCCATTGACATTAACTGACAGTAAGTCTATCTTTAAATTAGTACATACATATATTAAAATATACAGACATCCATATATCAATGCATTCACCTTTGAATTGATGTACATATCTATATATCCACCTATCTGTCTAGCTTTATTATATCCTTTCTTTCCGACAGACAGCAGGTTCTTTTCCAAAAAAAATACACAAGTCAGATTCATCTATCTTTGACAGTAGTGTTCAATAAGCGTTTTCTTTTGATTCTATCTATCTATCTATTTATCTAGTATCTATCTATCTATCTATCTATCTATCTATCTATCTATCTATCTATCTATCTATCTATCTATCTATCTATCTATCTATCTATCTATCTATCTATCTATCTATATGTTATATGCTCGAATGTCTTACTCATGGACTATTCATTTTTAGCTTTGTACTGCTGTCACATTATACGGATTTTTTTCTTTATAACTTATTTACATATATTATTAAGGACAAAAATGATTGTATGAAATAGTGAAAGCGATTTGGCATATATTTCTTAGAAACAAACTTACAGCCTATATATGTCAGGTAATTCAAAGTTTAAAAAGTGCCACCAAAGAAGATGTTAAAAAAGTAGAGTGGATGATTTTATTTAAATTGGGAATTTTAGCAGAAGTAATTTTAAATGAAAAATTATAAAAGATAATTTTATTTTCCAAATAAATATCACGTCCTTTGACATTACCTGACGGTAAGTCTATCTTTAAATTATTACACACATATATTAATTCATTCATCCATCCGTATAGTTATATATACACCTTTGAATTGACGTATATATCTGTATATCCACTTATCTGTGTTTTTTTTTATTTTATCGTTACTTTCCGACATGTTGCGAGCTGTTTTCCTAAAAAGATACCCAAATAAGATTCATCTGTCTTTGACAATGGTGTTACATAAGGGCCTTCTTTTGATTCTGTCTATCTATCTATCTATCTATCTATCTATCTATCTATCTATCTATCTATCTATCTATCTATCTATCTATCTATCTATCTATCTATCTATCTCTATCTATCTATCTATCTATCTATCTATCTATCTATCTATCTATCTATCTATCTATCTATCTATCTATCTATCTATCTATCTATCTATCTATCTATCTATCTATCTATCTATGTGTTATATGCTCGAATGTCTTACTTATGGTCTATTTATATTTAGTTATGTACTGCTGTTTACACTATATTGATTTTTCTCTTCATAATGTATCTACATATATGTTTAAGTACAAAAACGATTTTATGAAATAGTGACAGTATTTTTTATTATATCTCATAGAAAGAAAGTTACCGTCTATATATGGGAGATAATTTAAAGGTCAAAATGACCATCAGAGAAGATGATAAAAAAACATAGTGGATGATTTTATTTAAATTAAGAATTTTAGTAGAAGTAATTTTGAAGGACAAATAATAAAACATAATTTTAAAAAAAATTAATATCACGTCCTTTGAAATTAACTGATTATACGTTTATCTTGAAATTAGTACATACATATATTAATTCATCCATCCATTGTTATATCAATGCATTCACCTTTGAATTGACCTATATATCAATATATCCACCTATCTTCCAAGCTTTATTATATCGTTTCTTTCCGACAGACAACGGTTTGTTTTCATAAAATATACCCAAGTCAGATTCATCTAACTTTGAATATGGTGTTCCATAAGGGTCTTCTTTTGATTCTATCTATCTATCTATCTATCTATCTATCTATCTATCTATCTATCTATCTATCTATCTATCTATCTATCTATCTATCTATCTATCTATCTATCTATCTATCTATCTACGTATCTATCTATCTATCTATCTATCTATCTATCTATCTATCTATCTATCTATCTATCTATGTATCTATCAATGTGTATGTGCTCGAATGCCTTACTAATGGACTTTTTGTTTTTCCTTTTGTACTGCTGTTTACACTATACTAATTTTTCTCTTAATAAGTTATATACGTGTATTTTTAAATAAAAAATGAATGTATCAAATAGTGAAACCGATTTGTCATATATTTCATACAAACAAACTTACAACCTATATATATGAGGTAAATCAAAGCAAAAAAAGGACGATCAAAGAAGATGATAAAAGAGTAACGTGGCTGATTTTATTTAAATTTAAAATTTTACTATAAGTACTTTTCAAAGGAAAATTATAAAAGATAATTTTATTTTCCATATAAATATCACGTCCTTTGACATGAACTGACGGTAAGTCTATCTTTTAAATTAGTACTACATACATATATTAATTCTTCCATGCATCAGTATAACCATACAAACAGCTTTTAATCGACGTATATATCTATATATCCACCTATTGTCTTTTTTTATTTTATCGTTCTTTCCGTCAGACAGCGGTTGTTTTCATAACAAAATATCCAAGTAAGATTCATCTATCTTTGGCAATGGTGTTACATAAGGTCTGATTTTGATTCTATAATAAGGGTCTTCTTTTGATTATATCTGTCTGACCATCTATCTATCTATCTATCTATCTATCTATCTATCTATCTATCTATCTATCTATCTATCTATCTATCTATCTATCTATCTATCTATCTATCTATCTATCTATCTATCACATCTATCTATCTATCTATCTATCTATCTATCTATCTATCTATCTATCTATCTATCTATCTATCTATCTGTCTGTCTCTGTCTGTCTGTCTGTCCGTCCGTCCGTCCATCTATCTATCTATCTATCTATCTATCTATCTATCTATCTATCTATCTATCTATCTATCTATCTATCTATCTATCTATCTATCTATCTATCTATTTATCTATCTATCTGTCTAATCTGTCTAATCTGTCTATCTGGCTGTCTGTCTGTCTGTATGTCTGTCTGTCTGTATATCTATCTATCTATCTATCGATTCATCCGTGCATCCATCCATCTATCTATCTATCTATCTATCTATCTATCTATCTATCTATCTATCTATCTATCTATCTATCTATCTATCTATCTATCTATCTATATGTTATAAGCTCGAATGTTTTACTTACGGATTTTTTATTTTTACTTATGTAGTGCTGTTTACACCTATACTGATTTTTTTTCATAGTTTATATTCACGTATGTTTAACTACAAAAATGATTTTATGAAATAATGAAGGAGATTTGTCATATATTTCATAGAAACAAACTTACATTCTATATATGACAGATAGTTCAAAAGTAAACAGGACAATAAGAGAAGATGATAAATATGCAGGAAACTCTCTACCGTAGGGAGTGGAACAACAAAACAACTCCTTCAGATCATCAGAGGAAGTACCCCCCCCCCCTTCAGACAAGTGTTTCTGCCATTTAAACTCCTGATGCTCTAAGGAGGGTGGGCCCCTCTGGGTAATGACACCCAGAGGTCTTGTGAGTTGTTGCTTTTTTTTTCGGTCCCAGGATTGAACCCGTGATTTTCCAGTTGCAAATGCACTTTTTTCTGAAGTGCGTCTTAGCGAGTTAGCTACGGAGGACTGGTATTGGTTGAGGCATATGAAA
The DNA here is from genome assembly GCA_009760885.1 of Achatina immaculata. Lineage (NCBI taxonomy): Eukaryota > Metazoa > Mollusca > Gastropoda > Stylommatophora > Achatinidae > Lissachatina > Lissachatina immaculata. The sequence goes on from CM019699.1 coordinate 11,172,273, forward strand.
TTACTTATGTTCCCAATGCTTGTTTCGCATAATCCACAGCCAGCATGAGGCCTTTTCTGCTGTTTCTGAAAGGCTTCTCAATGCCCTTGCTCTTGCTTGTCCCTTTATGCCTAGTTCCTTACACAGGTCATATGCTGATGTTGCTACGAATCCCCTTGCTCCCACTTCTATAGCTATCACTTTTGCCCTGATTCCTGCCCCCTGCCTCAGTTCCTTGGCCAGATCATTGTACTTCTCCAATTTGAATAAATGTTGTTCCTCTATTCTAGTTTCGTATGGGACCGTAAGCTCGATCATTATTAAAAGATAAAAGAATATAGTGGATGATTTTATATAAATTAAGAATTTTAGTAGAAGTAATTTTGAAGGACAAATTATAAACGATAATTTTCTTTTCCAAATAAATATCACATCCTTTGTCATTAACTGACGGCATGTCTATTTTTAAATTCATATTATATATATATATATATATATATATATATATAAATTTATCCATCCATCCGTACATGCATGCATTCACCTTTGAATTGACGTATATATCTATATATCCAGCTTTATGTCAACTTTTTATATCGTTTCTTTCCGAACAGCGGTATTTTCTCCTAAAAAAAAGTATTCAAGTCAGATTCATCTCTATTTGTCAGTATTGTTCCATAAGGGATTACTTTTGATTCTATCTATCTATCTATCTATCTATCTCTATCTATCTATCTATCTATCTATCTATCTATCTATCTATCTATCTATCTATCTATCTATTTATCTATCTATCTATCTATCTATCTATCTATCTATCTATCTATCATCTATCTATCTATCTACTATCTATCTATCTATCTATCTATGTGTTATAACCTCGAATGTCTTACTTATGGATATTATTTTAGTTATGTACTGCTATTTACATTATAATGATTTTTCTCTTCATAAGTTATATACATGTACTTTTAAGGACAAAATGAGTATATGAAATAGTTAAATTGATGTAACATATATTTCATAGAAACAAACTTACTACCTATATATGTCAGGTAATTCAATGTTAAAAAGGACCATCAAAGAAGATGATATAAAATTAAAGTGAATGATCTTATTTAAATTAAGACTTTTAGTAGAAGTAATTTTAAATCAAAAATTCTAAAAGATAATTTTATTTTCCAAATAAATATCACGTCCTTTGACATTAACTGACAGTAAGTCTATCTTTAAATTAGTACATACATATATTAAAATATACAGACATCCATATATCAATGCATTCACCTTTGAATTGATGTACATATCTATATATCCACCTATCTGTCTAGCTTTATTATATCCTTTCTTTCCGACAGACAGCAGGTTCTTTTCCAAAAAAAAATACACAAGTCAGATTCATCTATCTTTGACAGTAGTGTTCCATAAGCGTTTTCTTTTGATTCTATCTATCTATCTATTTATCTAGTATCTATCTATCTATCTATCTATCTATCTATCTATCTATCTATCTATCTATCTATCTATCTATCTATCTATCTATCTATCTATCTATCTATCTATCTATCTATCTATCTATCTATCTATCTATCTATCTATCTATCTATCTATCTATCTATCTATCTATTTATCTATCTATCTATCTATCTATCTATCCATCTATCTATCTATCTATATGTTATATGCTCGAATGTCTTACTCATGGACTATTTATTTTTAGCTTTGTCACATTATACGGATTTTTTTCTTCATAACTTATATACATATATTATTAAGGACAAAAATGATTGTATGAAATAGTGAAAGCGATTTGGCATATATTTCTTAGAAACAAACTTACAGCCTATATATGTCAGGTAATTCAAAGTTTAAAAAGTGCCACCAAAGAAGATGTTACAAAAGTAAAGCGGATGATTTTATTTAAATTGGGAATATTAGCAGAAGTAATTTTAAATGAAAAATTATAAAAGATAATTTTATTTTCCAAATAAATATCACGTGCTTTGACATTACCTGATTATACGTCTATCTTGAAATTAGTACATACATATATTAATTCATCCATCCATTGTTATATCAATGCATTCACCTTTGAATTGACCTATATATCAATATATCCACCTATATTCCAAGCTTTATTATATCGTTTCTTTCCAACAGACAACGGTTTGTTTTCCTAAAATATACGCAAGTCAGATTCATCTAACTTTGAATATGATGTTCCATACGGGTCTTCTTTTGATTCTATCTATCTATCTATCTATCTATCTATCTATCTATCTATCTATCTATCTATCTATCTATCTATCTATCTATCTATCTATCTATCTATCTATCTATCTATCATTCTGTCTATCTATCTATCATTCTGTCTATCTATCTATCTATCTATCTATCTATCTATCATTCTATCTATTTATCTATCTATCTATCTATCTATCTATCTATCTATCTATCTATCTATCTATCTATCTATCTACCTACCTATCTAACTACCTACCTATCTACCTATCTATCTGTCTATCTATCTATCTATCTATCTATCTATCTATCTATCTATCTATCTATCTGTCTATCTGTCTATCTATCTATCTATCTATCTATCTATCTATCTATCTATCTGTCTATCTATCTATCTATCTATCTATCTATCTATCTATCTATCTATCAATGTGTATGTGCTCGAATGCCTTACTAATGGACTTTTTGTTATTCCATTTGTACTGCTGTTTACACTATACTAATTTTTCTCTTCATAAGTTATATTCGTGTATTTTTAAATAAAAAATGAATGTATCAAATAGTGAAACCGATTTGGCATATATTTCATACAAACAAACTTACAGCCTATATATATGAGGTAAATCAAAGTAAAAAAGGACCATCAAAGAAGATGATAAAAGAGTAAAGTGGCTGATTTTATTTAAATTAAAAATTTTACTATAAGTACTTTTCAAAGGAAAATTATAAAAGATAATTTTATTTTCCAAATAAATATCACGTCCTTTGACATGAATTGACGGTAAGTCTATCTTTTAAATTAGTACTACATACATATATTAATTATTCAATTCATCAGTATAGCCATACAAACAGCTTTCAATCGACGTATATATCTATATATCCACCTATTGTCTTTTTTTTATTTTATCGTTTCTTTCCGTCAGACAGCGGCTTGTTTTCATAACAAAATATCCAAGTAAGATTCATCTATCTTTGGCAATGGTGTTACATAAGGTCTGTTTTTTATTCTATAATAAGGGTCTTCTTTTGATTATATCTGTTTGTCTATGTATGTATGTATGTATCTATCTATCTCTCTATCTATCTATCTATCTATCTATCTATCTATCTATCTATCTATCTATCTATCTATCTATCTATCTATCTATCTATCTATCTATCCATCCATCCATCCATCCATCCATCTATCTATTTATCTATCTATCTATCTATCTATCTATCTATCTATCTATCTATCTATCTATCTATCTATCTATCTATTTATCTATCTATCTATCTATCTATCTATCTATCTATCTATCTATCTATCTATCTGTCTGTCTATCTGTCTATCTATGTGTTATATGCTCGAATGTCTTACTTATGGACTATTTATTTTTACTTTTCTACTGGTGTTTACACTGTACTTGTATTTCTCTTCAGAAGCTATACATGTATATTTAATTACAAAAAATCATTTTATGAAATAGTGTAAGCGATTTGGCGTATATTTTATATAACCAAACTTACATTCTATATATCGAAGATAATTCAAAGGAAAAAGGACCATCAGAGAAGATGATAAAAGAATATAGTGGATGATTTTATTTAAATTAAGAATTTTAGTAGAAGTAATTTTGAAAGAAAAATTATAAGAGATAAGTGTATTTTCAAAATAAATATCATGGCCTTTGACATTAACTGCCGGTAAGTCTATCTTTAAATTCGTACATACATATATTTATTCATCCATCCATCAGTATATCCGTGCATTCACCTTTGAATAGACGAATATATCTATATATCCACTTATCTGTTTAGCTTTATTATATCGCTTCTTCCTGACAGACAGTGGAATATTTTCCTAAAAAAATACCCAAGTCAGATTCATCTATCTTTGACAATGGTGTTCCATAAGGGTTTTCTTATAATTCATTCTATCTATCTATCTATCTATCTCTATCTATCTATCTATCTATCTATCTATCTATCTATCTATCTATCTATCTATCTATCTATCATCTATCTATCTATCTATCTATCTATTTCTCTATCTATCTATCTATCCATCCATGCATCTATCTATCTATCTATCTATCTATCTATCTCTATCTATCTATCTATCTATCTATCTATCTATCTATCTATCCATCAATCCATCCATCTATCTATCTATCTATCTATCATCTATCTATCTATCTATCTATCTATCTGTCTATTTATTGTGTTATATGCTCGAATGTCTTATTTATGGACTATTTAGTTTTACTTTTGTACTGCTGTTTACACTATACTTGTGTTTCTCTTCATAAGTTATAACATGTATTTTTAAGTACACAAAATCATTTTATGAAATACTGTAAGCGATTTGGCATATATTTTATGGAAATAAACTTACTTTCTATATGCCAGATAATGCAAAGGTAAAAATGACCATCAGAGAATATGATAAAAGAATATAGGGATGCTTTTATTTAAATTAAGAATTTTAGTAGAAGTAATTTTGAAAGAAAAATTATAAAATATTATTTTATTTTCCAACTACATATCACTTCCTTTGACATTAACTGCCGGTAAGTCTATCTTTAAATTCGTACATACATATATTTATTCATCCATCTGTGTATCCATGCATTCACCTTTGAATTGACGTATATATCTATATATGGACTTATCTGTATAGCTTTATTATATCGCTTCTTTCTGACAGACAGCGGATTATTTTCCTAAAAAATTACTCAAGTCAGATTCATCTATCTTTGAAAATGGTGTTCCATAAGGGTTTTCTTTTGATTCTATCTATCTATCTATCTATCTATCTATCTATCTATCTATCTATCTATCTATCTATCTATCTATCTATCTATCTATCTATCTATCTATCTATATAGAATATAGAATATCATCTATTTTTCTATCTATCTATCTATCTATCTATCTATCTATCTATCTATCTATCTATCTATCTATCTATCTATCTATCTATCTATCTATCTATCTATCTATCTATCTATCTATCTATCTATCTATCTATCTATCTATCTATTTATCTATCTATCTATGTATCTGTATCTGTCTGTATCTGTGTGTGTCTGCCTATCTATCTTTCTATCTGCTTTTCTTTATTTATATCTGTGTGTCTAACTTTATATCTCATGTCCACTATCAACCTGTGTTTTTATTTATTTGTTTTTTATATCTGTGCAGCAACATTTATGTTTTTAATTATATATTTTTATTATGCTTCCAATGAATACTTGTAATATTTGCTGCTTTTGTGCACATTAATATTTCTCTTCCAAATATATTTTCAAATTAAAGTCATTCTTGATTGTTCTTTATTACTTCGAGTTGTAAAGTACAAAATATTAGTTTTTTTTAATACTAATAGAAATTCAAGTAACGGTGGAACATTATGAAAGATTTATTTTACCATAAATGGTTTTCAGGAAATTGAAAAATGAAAACATTGGAATTATAGTTCTTTTGTAGGTTCAGTCAATAAATCATTTACATACCCTTTTCGGAACTTTACCTCTATAACCGCTTTGCGTTATTTACAGTTTTCTTGTCAGACATGACAGTTTAGTTTTACTGAACGAGTTACCGTCGTTTTTATAGGGAACATTTCCGACTATACTTTTCTACTGAAACAGTATCTGAAACACTGTATGGGCTGAAAAGAAAGACACTTACTTACTATAGAAATGCGTCAAAAGAAATATATTAAATCAAACCTATTGACATATGTTTAAGAAAATGTTCCATTCACACGTCCATCCATCCATCCATCCATCCATCCCCAATCCATCCATCCATCCATCCATCCATCCATCCATACACACATTCATCATCCATCCATCCATCTATCCATCCATTTTTATCCATCCAATCATTCATTCATCCTTCTATCCATCTACCTGTCTGTCTGTCGGACACTGTTTATATATGTATACCACTATTTCACGATCTCTCTCTGTCTATATATGTGTTTATTTATCTATTCGTCTGTCTGTTTGTCTCCCTTTCTATATTACTATCCAGTTATCTAATTTTTTTTTATTTTTAAATTATTTCGCTATATAAGAAATATACACATATTTTAAGGCAAAAAGTTTCAATTAGAAATAGTATTAGAGGTTTAGTGTATGTTTCTTTGAAAGAAATTTCCAGTCTACATGCTGTAGAACATTCGAAGAAACAAAAGAGTTATAAGAATTGATAGAAAAAGAAAATATTGGAAGGTTCTACACCATTTAATATTTTAGCAGTAGTGTTTTTCAGGTCAAAAATGCACAGATACATAAATGTATAAAATGTTTCGAACCTAAAAAATTAATTAAATTTAGTAAAAAAAATGTAAACTGGCCCATCATCTGTCTATCTGTCAGTCTGTCTATCTATCTATCTATCTATCTATCTATCTATCTCTATCTATCTATCTATCTATCTATCTATCTATCTATCTATCTATCTATCTATCTATCTATCTATCTATCTGTGTGTTTCTGCCTATCTATCTTTCTATCTGCTTTTCTTTATTTATATTTGTTTGTCTAACTTTATATCTCATGTCCACTATCAGCCTGTGTTTTTATTTATTTGTTTTTTATGTCTGTGCAGCAACATTTATGTTTTTAATTATATATTTTTATTATGCTTTCAATGAATACTTGTAATATTTGCTGCTTTTGTGCACATTAATATTTCTCTTCCAAATATATTTTCAAATTAAAGTCATTCTTGATTGTTCTTTATTACTTCGAGTTGTA
>CM019699.1:11179346-11227959 GCA_009760885.1 Achatina immaculata
AGAGGAGAAAACGGCTTTAAGAGCCATCGCCGAAATTCCGTCTCCTTTGAATGTGAAGAAGGTGCGCTCTTTTCTGTGTGATATCGACGTTTCCTTCTCTATTTTTCGGAGATCGTGGCTCCTATAGTTGACATCACCAAGAAGGGTTATAGGTTCAAATGTCAAATGGCGTTTGAGTTTCTGAAGTATGTCCTAGCGAAGATACCGCTTCTCTCGCATCCTAATTTACAGAAACCGCTTACCATTCATACAGATGCCCCCAGTGTTACAATTGGAGCTTGTTTGGTACAGACGGCTTCCACTTCTGATGGGCCCTCGGCTGAAGAGCCATTATATTTCCATTCGTAAAAGTGTCGCGCTCTCAGACTAAGTGGTCTACTTTCCAGAGAGAAGCGTATGCTGTCCATTACGCCACGCAGAAGTTAAGATATTTTCGGGTGAATAGAAACTTCGCTGTGAAGTCTGGCCATACACCCTTGGTGGATACATTTCTCAATCGGCAGGAGATGCCAGACATCAAGTTGCAGAGGTGGTTTGCTAACCTCCGCACCATGGACTTCCAGGTATTGTATCATCCGGATGTGAGGCAGGAGATGTCAGACATCAAGTTGTGGAGGTGGTTTGCTAACCTCCGCACCATGGACTTCCATGTGTTGTATCATCCGGATGTGAGGCAGGAGATGCCAGACATCAAGTTGTGGAGGTGGTTTGCTAACCTCCGCACCATGGACTTCCATGTGTTGTATCATCCGGATGTGAGGCAGGAGATGCCAGACATCAAGTTGTGGAGGTGGTTTGCTAACCTCCGCACCATGGACTTCCAGGTATTGTATCATCCGGATGTGAGGCAGGAGATGCCAGACATCAAGTTGTGGAGGTGGTTTGCTAACCTCCGCACCATGGACTTCCATGTGTTGTATCATCCGGATGTGAGGCAGGAGATGCCAGACATCAAGTTGTGGAGGTGGTTTGCTAACCTCCGCACCATGGACTTCCAGGTGTTGTTTCATCCGGGTGCGGGTAATCAAGCCTTCGCACTTTTCCATGGTAGCACCTCCGTACCAGTTGACAGGGACCTCCCTCAGTCACAGGGGTCTGAGACACGTGACGTCAAGTCAGTGAGCGTTGTGAAGTCATATTCACAGGTAGGCCCCCACTTGTAGTAGATTGCTCAGTGCAGACTGACCTGCCATGTCTCTGTCAGCAGAAAGAAAGAGTAGAGAGGGCGACTAATACATCGTGTCATATGGTTCAGGACGCCGCCATTAATGTATCGTTGCCTGGTGGGACCTTCCAGAGGCAGTATCAGCAAGATCGTTGTAGATCTTACCTGCCACGTCCCATAAGACAGAGATTTTCTCTTCCGCCGCCTCCTCGTTTTGTTCCCAGGCTCCCGCCCCTTCCCCCTCCCCCATGGTACCTGAAGGAAACCCAGCAGAGAGTGGTCCCTAGAGCTCAATCCTCAGACCACTATATGGAGGTGGATGCTTCCGCCTCAGCAGTTCCTATGTCGGTGGATGATTTGCGACCCAGGCAAGGGCGGAAGAAACGGAGGAGAGCCGATATCTGCCATCAGACTCAGAAGGAACACTGTCCTCACAGTGAAGATTACTTCCCTGACCAGACTTGACCTAGTGCGATACGGAGATTGATCCGTTGTACGTCTCCGATCGTAAGCTCCGTGTGGCAATAGGGCAGATAATGGATGCCGTGGACTTGGAAACGTTCATGATGTAAGATCTTCATAAAGCGCTTCAGAAAAAACGGATAAGAAACGCACAATAGACATTAGTTGGGTAGTGTTCTTCAGATAAGGAGTCCATTCTTGCTCCTGTCCTATTTCTATGGCAGCAGAAATAGATGGTGTAATTCAAAGAACTCATTATTAAAATGTTGCATATATATACATATGTATACATATATATACATATATATATATATACACACACACACTTAGCACCACAACTGTTCAACGTACTTTTTTGTACAAATTATGTGTGCAAGCAGTATATGTAGCTGCTTTGATTGAGTGTTTATAGCTCAATTCTTGTGAGAGTTATCTGTTAATGTTTGTTTTTTGGAGATACTTGATTGCCAAATATCTCCTTTTAGAGGATGGGGAGATATTATACAACATAATTTTTTGTGAGAAACCCTGTTGTTGTGGTCAAACAGTAATAGACCACAACTCACTTGTTTATGCTAGCACGGAGAAAGTATCTCCATATTCCGATTGAGAATTCAGTCACTTGGGTCTGATGGGCAGAAGTGTTGTTCTAGTATGTAGTATTTGTGTTTACTTGTCCTTTTTAGGGCAACAGTTGTCGTATTTGTGTTAGATGGACTGTCCTTTTTAGGACAATGTTGTAGTTGGACGGATTGTCCTTTTCAGGATAGCTGTTGTAGTTAGATGAATTGTCCTTGTCAGGACAGATGTTTTACTTGTCATGTAGTGTGTGCGTTTGATTTGTCCCCGTGTTTGGACAGAGTTGCAATTTCAGGTTGAAAGATATGTTGTAGTTTTGAAGTTGGCATGTTTTGTCAATGTTGTATGTCTGAGTTAGTCCCGTGGCGATGTTAGTGGCCCGGACATTTTTTTATGATCATTGTAATTGTTCTCATCAGTTTACACTCCACATCTATGCAACACACATCGAACAAATGGGGTTCATCATTAAACATTTGCTGATTGTTTGGTGACTGCTTAATCCTTTGATTACTGGATTCTTGTTAAGTGTCAGTTATGGTGTTGAGTTACTCGATTACATGTAACCGGTCATGTCGTGTATTGATGTGTAGTTCTATGTTATTTTTATCTGGGTTGTCTTGTTACAGGGCGTATACCAGTATAACGTCTGTTGTGTCACTGGGCCCAATGCTCATGTTAACACGTAATAAAAACAGTACAGAACAGTGTGTGATCACAACACGTGTTAGTGTTCAGTAATACAAATACGAAGTCTGTTTCAACCCTACTGTTGTTCAACTCAGCGTCCATTTAGAAAATGGTCAGAGTGTTTATTTCATAAGAGAGAGCGCCCATACAGTGGTTGATCATCCACCAACCACATTGGGGTGGGGGTGGGGGGTGGGATGCGGTGACATTTACAAATCATCGAAAACTATCGATATTACTGTCGAATTAATAGTCGTTGAGATGAATAGAGACATTCCCGATGCCTTTTAAGTCCAAGTTAGCTCCCATCGGCGTGGGGACCTGGGGGTGAGAGTGGGTAATAAAATGTCCAAACTGACCGAGATTAGTGTTGAATCCGTAGTGTTCTGGGTCTCTAAGCTGATTGATGACAGTCCTGATAACAATCAAGCCCACGTTTAGTCGAATAGAACGAACAGAAATCTGTAGAACAGTGTAGACTCTTTAGAAACTTCTAGAAGGTTGTGGAAATGAATAGAACTTTGTAGAGCCGTCTAGAATTTTGTGGAAAGGAGTAGAACTTTCGTGATTTGGATAAATAAATACCCGGACAACGTCGGTACTCAGCTAGATTATATATATATATATATATATATATATATATATATATATATATAAACATGGTAACCCAAAATGCTAGAGAGTAGGATTAAAAATAAACGTAGGAAAGACTCAGTTAAACAAGCAGAATGTGAACAACAGAAATGTACTGAGAGTAGATAACAAGTCAGTGGAGGAGCTCAACGAATGCATATATCTTGGTAGTAGGACGGAGACAGCACAGGGAACATCAACAGCAGACTTACTAGAGCAAACCAGGTTTTTGTACTGCTGCAGACTGTATGGTAACTAAGCATGAAGATGAAAATCGGGATATTTAAGAGTAATATTCCAAGTCTGCTACTCTATGGAAGTGAATGCTGGAAAATCACTAAAACCTTAGAAAACAAGACGAATTGTTTCGAGACTAAATGTTTACGAAGAATTCACGGAATGTTTTTGTCATTCACCATAAGAAATAACATCTTGTTGGCAGATGAATCTTCTGACAATAAATATTAAGGAAAGACGTTGGCGATGGTTGGGACGTGTGCTCCGGATGACTCACTACCAAAATAAAAAACAACACTAAGATGCTCCACAGGGGAACAGGAGTAAGGGAAGATCAACGGAGACATGGAGAAGAACAAAGGAGAGGTTGTGGAGCAACAGAGGGCTCACCAGGACAGAAGCGGAAAAAAGGGCAAATGACAGGTGTTTGTGGAAAACCTCTGCGGAAGCCCCATGTGCCTTGGGCACTTAAGGTTCGGATACAGAATAATCTTATGGAAATCACAATTCACTTCTAACAGCAGTCTCATGGCCGTTGTTTTTTCATTTATGTCTCTTCACTAGTAACCAGCATTCTCATTCTGCAGTAGAAACCCGACTTGCTGGATTTTGACAACTTTTCATAGTGTACAAACTACAACATTTTTTATATCTCCTTTTTTTCATTTATATCATCTCAGTTTCACTTTTATTCTTTCCATCTCTCTTTCCTCTCTATAGTGACATGTTTATTTCATGATGCATGTGATGTGAGACCTTCGTGAAATAGGTAAGGAATTAAAAAATAAATTCGCGCAAATGATTCCTTTTCTTGCCTCATTCCCTTTAGTGTTGCTTCTTATAACTGGATATTTAAGGTTTTGATAACTTTATCTCTCAGTCCCTAAACTGAGCGACCTCTCCCTTTTTTTCCTACAGTTTTTCATGTGAATGCTGTCTGCGGTAAACTGTCTGGCGGTAGTAGCGTACTATGGCCAACCATATGACTTGTTAGTGTCCATGTTTCACACACACACACACACACACACACACACAAAATTAGGGCGAATAAAGTGTTTTATTGTGCTTTTGTCGTTTAAACGGTGATGTATTTGTTTTCCTGTAATGATGTTATTTGTCCAGTGACCTGATGTGCTTTCTTAAATCTGTTCACAGTACCGTCTTCGATTTCCCAGGGGATGATATTGTATTATCTAGATATTTGAAGTGCTTCCCTTGTTTCCAAGGATGATCTCCAGGAAGATTTTCGTTTGGGATTTCTTCTCCTGCAATGCTCATAACATAGGTTATTTTTTCTGCGCTAATTTTCGTGTTGTGGCTTTTACATGCCTATGCTAAGTTATCAGTTGATGCAAACGATCCCACCTATTAAAGATATCAAAACCATTCATTTATTCATTCATTCATTTGCATGTCCCTTGCAGAACTTTGCCTCCCTAACTGCAGGCCTCCTGTAGGCTTATCGGTTGTGAGCAAGATCCCCTGCTGCTGATGCATCCATTTGCAGATCATCAACGATATCTTGGAGTCATCTTCGCTTTGGTCTTCCTCTCTTTCTTTTTCCCATTATGTACCCTTCCAAGACTGTTTTCTCTAGATTATCATGACATTTAATGTGTCCAAAATATTTAAATTTTCTCTCTTTAATCCTGACTTTACTAGCCAGCCTTCTTCAATATTAAGTTCTTGTAATATAGATATATTTGTTCTTTTTTATGTCCATGATATTTGAAGAACTCTTCTGTAGCATTTACATTCAAAGACGTTTATGTGTTTCTCAGCAGTTTTGTTAAGTGTCCAGGTCTCACAGGGATATGTTGCGATAGAAAAGATGCATGCCCTTAAAAATCTTATTTTTGTAGTTCTCTGTGTTCCTCTCTAAAGATTCTTTCGTTGTTTTAGAGCGATAGATGTCCTCCTTTTAATTTCTCTCATTGTATCTCCATTATTAGTCAGTAGTGATCCAAGATACATAAAACTCTCCATTTCTTCCAGTTTTCCTCATGTAAACATATCTCAGCTGCCTTGTTTGTCTCGTCAGTTGTCATCAAAACCATACTGCCCTGTAACAGGCATTTTTTGTTATCTTTTGCTGACTTGGAATTCGCTAGCCACGTACCAAAAAAAATTCAGTTTTAATCATGAACGCCTACATGCCACATGGCTGAATCTAACTTTAAACAACCTTTCATATTTGGAAAAAACACAAAATCTGATGGTGAACCATTTTAGATCATAGCACACACAGTATTAAACATAAATTAGCTTGGAGACTAAATATTGCATTGCTAGGTAGAGGGCCAGGATAAGGGTTTAGTGACGATGGCAAACGGAAATACCACGCTGTATGTGTGTGTGTGTGTGTGTGTGTGGTAAAAGAAAACAAAACAAAGACAGCTCTTGCTTTTTGTTAAACTAGAGAACATACTGAACCAACAGAAGGTTGTTATTGAAAAAGGAGGTTCAGAGATCAAACCTATGTACAATGCACTCTTTTCAGAGTGATCAAACCTATATTATAACAACAGGAAAAATAGAAGGAAGAAGATCAAGAGGACGACCAAGAGAAATGATACTGGACAGTCTGACGGGATGGTGTGAGAGGAGATCACCAACTGAACTGATGGCCTACATGAAGGATCGGGTACTCTGGAGAAGTATAATAGCCAACGCCAGTCGGCACGGCACCTGATGATGATGATGATGATGATCAAACCTATGTACAATGCACTGTGTTCAGAGTGATCAGACCTATGTACAATGCTCTCTGTTCAGAGTGATCAGACCTATGTACAATGCACTGTGTTCAGAGTGATCAGACCTATGTACAATGCACTGTGTTCAGAGTGATCAGACCTATGTACAATGCTCTCTGTTCAGAGTGATTAGACCTATGTACAATGCTCTCTGTTCAGAGTGATCAGACCTATGTACAATGCACTGTGTTCAGAGTGATCAGACCTATGTACAATGCACTGTGTTCAGAGTGATCAAACCTATGTACAATGCTCTCTGTTCAGAGTGATCAAACCTATGTACAATGCTCTCTGTTCAGAGTGATCAAACCTATGTACAATGCACTGTGTTCAGAGTGATCAAACCTATGTACAATGCACTGTGTTCAGAGTGATCAAACCTATGTACAATGCACTCTGTTCAGAGTGATCAAACCTATGTACAATGCTCTCTGTTCAGAGTGATCAGACCTATGTACAATGCTCTCTGTTCAGAGTGATCAGACCTATGTACAATGCTCTCTGTTCAGAGTGATCAGACCTATGTACAATGCTCTCTGTTCAGAGTGATCAAACCTATGTACAATGCTCTCTGTTCAGAGTGATCAAACCTATGTACAATGCACTGTGTTCAGAGTGATCAAACCTATGTACAATGCTCTCTGTTCAGAGTGATCAAACCTATGTACAATGCACTGTGTTCAGAGTGATCAGACCTATACACAATGCACTCTGTTGTATGAAACTAAAACATTTGCAACTTTCTGAAGGCAAGAGTCAACATTTAATGTTTCATCTTCTCTTCCTCAGCAGCTTTCTATGTTTTCATCTGATTTTCTTTCTTTGAAACCTTCAGCCTCTCATTCGCTTCCATGGCTGATCGTGTTTGTGTTTTATAACATTACATTAGTTTTTGTTATCCTCATTCCTGTTGTACACACAAAGAAGCTATCTATAGCCCATCTTGCCTTGTTGTTTATTCATTTATATCTTGATATTCATAGTTTTTACGAAATATATATATATATAATATATATATATTGTTACGGAATCCTGACAGTACAGCTCTCTTTTTTCTCGTTATATCAGTAAAACTTTTCTGGCACGATAATCTCGGTATCTCTGACTTGTTTTAACAAGGTTCTGGCAGAAAAGACAATGAAGACGAAGACGAAGAACACAATCTTTCAGAATTAGTTTCTGAGATAAAAGCAAAATAAAAACAACAAATAATGACAGCTGTCACGGGGGAGAAATGGCATAGTAAATATCATCTTCTCAGAAGATTAACACTTCAGAAAATAATGGATTAAGTTTCATTCTTAATTTTCAAGAAACTCTGCCAGCCTTTTTGTTTTTATCATGTGTCCAGACACTTATATTATTTCTAACCAGGTTACAATACTACCATCTTTTTTAAAGTTATTCCTAATACTGTTTATATTGCTACAGTTGTTATTGTTCTTGTTACTACTAGAGAACGTCTGTGTAATTGCGAGCTTCCAATTTTATCATTCCAATGATTTAATATTCAGAGCCGACTAAATGAATACCATAAAACAAACACCAAGTTTGTAAACACGTGAGAACATAACCGGAACAACAAGCAAGAACAACCAGAGAGATGCACAAAGGAAATCTCTGACCATCAAGTATATAGAAGAAAACATCCCAAGCTGGGCACATGTATAAAATGACGGGTCTTAGTATCAACAATGTATTAACATACAAAGCTGTCATAAGCAAGAGGAAGATTTACCATCAGCTACAGAGCAGAGGGCATAAAATCACCAGCAGAGACTCTAAAATCATCAGCAGAGACTCTAAAATCACCAGAAGAGGCTCTAAAATCCCAGGAGAGGCTCTAAAATCATAGAAGATGCTCTAAAATCCCAGGAGAGGCTCTAAAATCACCAGAAGAGGCTCTAAAATCCCAGGAGAGGCTCTAAAATGACAGAAGAGGCTCTAAAATCACCAGAAGAGGCTCTAAAATCCCAGAAGAGGCTCTAAAATTCACCAGAAGAGGCCCTAAAATCATCAGAAGAGGCCATAAAATCACCAGAACAAGTCCCCTGGGAACAACTGTGTTAAGAGCACACTTATCTTAACATAGTGTTTGTGAGACAGGGAACATAGATCTGTTTGATTAAAAACTCTGACCTACCTCTGTAGCCCAGAAACTTGTAGCAATCAACACTAATTGTAATTGTTATTTTTGCAAAATGTAATGTCAGGTTGGTGGACAGATGGGGACATGGAGATCTCTGGCGGGGATGAGGGAAGTCTGGTGTGAAACCAATGAATCCAGGACGTGACAAGCCTATGGGTCTTTACAACAATGGCTATCAGAATGATGTAAACAAAACAGAGCCAGTAGACTATAGGTGGCGGGGAATGGATATCGTTGAAGCACTCATCAGATTCCTCATCTCAGAGTCAGAGTGTCTTTGTGGAACTGTCTCAAACCATCTGACATGGAGAAGGGGCTTAAGTACAGCCACCAGAGGCTGGAAAACAAAGTTTTGGCCAGGCCAGCCACACTGTCTTCATGGCAGTCCGAGCAAGACCACAGTCTGCCCTAGCAAGGAAAGGTGCTGAAGTCGGAGTTACCCAGCCAAAAGGCGCATCGCAAAAATCAGGGTAACACGCATTATCGCTAATGAAATGTCTATATCTACAGTTTTCAAACATGGTGCTCGCCCTGTGAAGACTAACCAGGCAGGTGCAGTGCCGGGCCCCCTGCCTCGAAAGGGTCCACCCAATGCTACTGGAGGTCCTCTCAGTTCGTCTTGTGGAGTCAGGAGACATGAGAGTAGAGCTACTGGCCAAAAAATACAACAGAAGAAAACAGCCAAAAAGCAAGAACTTAAAATAATGCAGTGGAATGCTGAGGGTGTCAGCAGTGTTAGAGATGGCTATAGCAAAAAGGTTGAACTAGAGAACATACTTTTTGCAGAGCAGGTAAGTATATGCTGCATACAGGAGACACACCTAACCAAAGATGCCGCCTTTAAAATCAGAGGCTACCAGTGTTTTAGATCAGACCGACAGGACAGAAGAAAAGGAGGAGTACTCACACTTGTTAAGAATAACATCAGCGCATGTCAGGTGGGAGTGTACATGGAAGGAGCCGAATACCAGATGATCCATCTAAAAAGTAGTAATACAGATTTCCACCTCCTTAACTATTACTGTCCTAATGACCGCCCACTTGCTTTAGGAACAATCCCACACAAAGAGAGACTGATGGTCTGTGGTGATTTTAACAGTCATTCCCAGAGCTGGGGCTATGACCACATAGACAAGAGAGGAGAGGAAGTTGAGAGCTGGCAGGATGATAATGGACTTCTCCTGATCAACCAGCCAATGGATGCCCCAACATTTTACTCAAGGGCTTGGCATACAAAATCAACACCAGATCTGGCATTCCACTCTCCAGATCTGAAGTGGAACATTACACGTGAAGTTGGAAAACAACTTGGAGGTAGCGACCATCGACCAGTCTTCCTGACAATAGAAAATGAACTCCTTAACACCAGTAACCCTCTCCCCAGATGGAACTATAAAAAAGCAAACTGGACAATGTACAGACATCGTACAGGTATCCTGGTGGGACAGCTGTCCATAGAAGGTAAGGATATTAACAGCATAGTGAAGGAATTCAATGCTTGTATCCTTCAGGCCGCTCGTGAAACCATTCCCAGAGGAGCTCGCAGGGACTATAAACCATACTGGTCTAGTGAGCTGGGAAAACTCCATGATGACGTGGAAGCAGCTCGAAAGCAAGCAGAAAATAGACCATACCAAGAACACCACAATAATTACCAACATTCTAAGGCCAAATTTCAGAGAGCCAAGCTGCAAGCCAGACGGGAAAGTTGGAGAGAGAAAACAGAGTCCCTAAACTTTGAAAAGGATGGAAGGAAACTGTGGAAACTAATCAAACAGTTAAATGATGAGAGTACTGGAAGAAGTACAAAGATTACACTAATAGAGGATGGGAAAACTCTTACAGGTAAGCAGGTAGCAGATCACTTTGCTCGCATGTTTTCACAGGACTGCAACATTGATATCCATCCAGAGAAGGAGCGTACAGTGCGCATCGAGCCACAGAAAGAGGAGGAACAAGTCAGAAAAGTGGAGGTCATGGATGCACCAATCACACGCAGTGAGTTAGACCTAGCAGTTAGTAAACTGAAACCAAGGAAATCACCAGGACCAGATGGAGTGTCCAATGAAATGATCAAGAACCTGGGAATGGCAGCAATGGGAAAGCTGTTGGATATTTTCAATATGTGCTGGAGCACAGGTAAGTTACCTCAAATCTGGAAGGAAGCAAGCATGGTACCACTGCTAAAACCAGGGAAAAACAGTGATACTGCCTCCAGCTACAGGCCAATCAGTCTCACTAGCTGCCTATGCAAAACGATGGAACGCATCATTGACCTGAGGCTAAAATGGTACCTAGAAAGTGAAAACCTTCTCGTTCCACAACAAGCAGGATTTAGGCAGTACTACAGTACGGAAGATCAAGTGACCTATCTCTCTCAAGAGATTGAGGATGCATTCCAAGAGAAAAACCTTGTACTAGCAGCGTGGATAGACCTGAAGAAAGCCTTTGATAAAGTATGGAAAAAAGGTCTGTTGTGGAAACTAAGAAACTGCAATGTGAATGGAAGACTGTACAACTGGATAAAGTCCTATTTACACAATAGAAGAGCTAGAGTAGTAATGGATGGACACAAAAGCCAGAAAGTACTTCTGCGACACGGTGTACCACAAGGAGGAGTCCTTTCGCCTACACTATTCCTTGTATTCATTAATGACCTGGTCAAGGAACTTCCCTATGGAATCAAAGCAGCACTGTATGCAGATGATCTGGTCATGTGGTGTACAGATGAATATGCGACAGTTGCTACACAGAGACTCCAAAGAGCAGCAGACATCTTGACATCATGGACAAACAAATGGTGTGTAAGTATCAACACAGAGAAATCAAGCACCACTCTGTTCACCCTCTCATCTAAACAGAAAGCAGGTAAGATCTTTGTAAATGAAATACCCTTAAGGATGGACAACCAACCCACTTACTTAGGAGTGACTCTTGACTCAAAACTGACTTGGAAGCAACACATCAACAGTGCAGAAGCAAAAGCCAGAAGAAAACTAGCCATATTAAGAAAATTGAGTGGACTACATGGGGAGCTAGTGAAAGAATCCTCAAGAATGTATATCAGCAAAGTATTCTACCACATTTAGAATATGGCTCAACATCTTGGTGCACAGCATCAAACACTACGCTGCATAATCTAGACAAGGTTCAAAATCAGTCACTACGGATTATCACAGGTGCCATGAGGTCCACACCAATAGTAGAAATGCAGAAAATAGTTGGTGTTCAACCGCTAAAGGAACGTAGAGACACAAAGGTCATGACCATGGGAGAAAAATTCCTTAGCTCTGTAAGCCATCCCCTGAAGGAGAGATTCAATAACTTGGCATTAGGATGGCTTAAAAGAAGCAGCTTCATTCATCAGGCCAAGCGTATGCGTAAGCTGATACCTGACCTTCCAACTGTAGTCACTCCATTATCATCTGTACCAGAGCATACACCATGGAAAGAAGCAGATTATACACAAATAACTATTCAGACTGAAGTGAAAGGTGTGCAGAATGGTGAGATGCAGAGCAGTCTTGTAAGATCAACAGCCACACTTAGTGTTCTAGATGACAAATATCCATGTGACACCTGGATACGTGTGTATACAGATGGATCTGCACATAATGCCATAAAGAATGGTGGGGCAGGAGCATATATTGAATATCCAAACAACACCATTGACAAGATTTCCATACCCACTGGTAAATACTGCAACAACTTTGATGCAGAAGTTAGGGCAATTATTGCTGCAGTTGAAAAACTATCAGACTCCAGAATTGATACATGTCCTGTAGTAATTCTCACAGATGCAAGATCAGTACTGGAGGCTCTTCAGTGCAACAAACTACCAGACCTTAAGGATGCCTTGTCAAAAATTGGCTTACAACATGGAGTCACTTTGCAATGGATTCCCTCCCACTGTGGGATACCAGGCAATGAGAAAGCTGACCATCTGGCCAAAGAGGGCACTGAAATGGAGCAACCAGACATACCAGTCACCTATAATCAGAAGAAAAGCATGATAAAAACCTACAGGAAGCCACAAACACCACCACATGATGACTATCACATGCTAAACAGAAAGGAACAAGTCACCATCTTCCGTCTCCGAACAGGACACAGCCGACTCCGAAGTCATATGTATACAAAGTTTAAGGTTGGTACTACTAATCTATGTACATGTGCCCAGGTGCCCCAAACTGTGGAACATATCCTCCAGAACTGCATCAACTACGAGACACTGAGAAATAATTACTGGCCCAGTGAAACCACTAAAGAAGATAAGCTCTACGGTTCCATACATGAGTTACAAAAAACAGTGAAATTTATCCAAGAGACGGGACTGCAGATATAGACAGACAGTGCGAACGAAGAAGAAGAAGAAGAAGACCAGAACAAGCTCTAAAATCCCAGAAGAGGCTCTAAAATCACCACTGGAGGCTCTAAAATCCCAGAAGAAGCTCTAAAATTCACCAGATGAGGCCCTAAAATCATCAGAAGTGGCCATAAAATCACCAGAACAAGCTCTAAAATCCCAGAAGAGGCTCTAAAATCCCAGAAGAGGATCTAAAATCACTAGCAGAGGCTCTAAAATTCCGTAAAATTCTCTACAGTCACTACCAGGTGTGCTAAAATCACCAACAGAGCCTCTAAAATAATCAGCATAGGCTCTAAAATCACAAGCAGAGGCTCTAAAATCACAAACTCAGATTCTAAAATTGCCAGAATAGGCTCTAAATTAACCACCGGTTGTGCTAAAATTACCAGCAGAGGCATTAAATCACCAGTGAAGGCAATAAACTCACTAGCAGAGGGTCTAAAATAAAAAAGTATAGTCACCAAATTCAACAGCACAGGCTCTGAAATCACAAATAGATCCACTAAAATATCACCAGCAGAGGCACTAAAATCACTAGCAGAGGCTCTAAGATCACCAGAAGAGGCTCTATAATTGAATAAAATCACCAGTAGAGGAATTAAAATCACTAGCAGATGCACTAAATTCACCAGTAGAGCTCTAAATTCATCAGCAGAGGCACTAAATTCACCAGAATAGGCACTAAATTCACCAGCATAGGCACTAAATTCACTAGAAGAGGCACTACATTCACCAGAAGAGGCACTAAATCCACCAAGAGAGGCACTAAATTCACCAGAATAGGCACTACATCCACCAGCAGAGGCACTAAATTCACCAGCATAGGTTCTAAAATAATCAGCAGAGGCACTAAATTCACCAGCATAGGTTCTAAAATAATCAGCAGAGGCACTACATCCACCAGCAGAGGCACTAAAATAATCAGCAGAGGCACTACATCCACCAGCAGAGGCAATAAAGTCACCATCATAGACACTAAAATTAGTAGCAGAGGCTCTTAAATCACCAACATAGGCTCTAAAATCACCAGCAGAGGCTCTAACATCAGAAACAAGCTTTAAAGAAAAAATAGTGTTCCTGACCGATGCAGTCAGTAATTACGGCATAAAGGAACCACAAATGTGAAATCTTCAGTAAACTGTGAACAGCATTATACCAAACATGTAAGCCTTTCCTGTCTCAAGAGCTGTAAAGCAGTGTATTCAATCCCTTTGTGATATACTCAAGAATGAAGCAGGAGATATCCTAGCAAAAGAAGATGGTAGATTATCACAGGCAGATACAAGTATAACATAGCAGGAGGCCAAGTCAGTAATAAAAATAACAAACAAATATGAATGGGTGGAAAAACCGGTGCTTTGTTCGTATTCCATATTGTTTCAGAATGTTCCACAGCCTGTCTCTGTGTGATAGACAGGGGGAGACATGGACAAAGAACTTTAAATTACTGATGATGATTTGAAAGATTTCTCATCTGCTTTAATTTAAGTATATGAAATAAAATTCAACTACTTGGGAAGGCAGGTGAATCAAGAGGCAGGTAAGTGTGTGGGTAAGTGGTGTGGTAGGCAGGTATATAGGTAGGTAGGTATATAGGTAGGCAGGTATATAGGTAGGTAGGTAGATAGGTATATAAGTAGGCAAGTATATAGATAGGTAGGCAGGTATATAGGTAGGTAGGTATATAGGTAGGCAGGTATATAGGTAGGTAGGTAGATAGGTATACAAGTAGGCAAGTATATAGATAGGTAGGTAGGTATATAGGTAGGTAGGTATATAGGTAGGCAGGTATATAGATAGGCAGGTATATAGGTAGGTAGGTATATAGGTAATCAGGTATATAGGTAGGTAGATATATATTAGGTAGGTATATAGGTAGGTAGATATATAGGTAGATATCTGTCATCAGTGCTTTTATTTTCTTTATTCTCTCTTGTGTTTATCTTATGGTTTAGTTCTTTTCTGAATTTTTCTTTAATGTCTCCTCTTTTCAAGGCATCTCTGTTACTGAGCTTTTATTTAATTTACTATAAAAATTTTTCTTCAGTCTTAATTTTATTTACTATGTTTATTGTTGCTTGGTATCAATGAAAACGTGGTCTATCTGGTTGCATGTTAGTTTATCAGGTGATTTCCATGTTTGTTTATGGATGTCTTTACTTTGAAATTGTGTGCTGCTTATTGTCATTCCATAAGCTTCTGCCATATTTATTAGTTTCTGTCCTTTATCATTAGATGTTTCATGCAGATATTGTTTTCCTGTGATGTTTCTGTATGATTCTTCCTCTCCTATCTTTGCATGGAAATCTCCTAGTATTATCAGTATATCATGTTTCTGGGTCTTCTCTATTACTCTCTCTAACGTGTTGTCAAATTCTTCTTTGATTTCATCCTCTGTATCTTCTGTTGGTGCATGCACATTATTCACTGTTATATTTTTCTTTGTTCCCTTGATGCGGAGGCTGCTGATTCTTTCATTGGTAGCACTGAAGTCCATCACTAAGTCCCAGACTTTTCTCTTGACAGCAAAACATGTCCCAAGTTCATGTCTTCCATTGGTAATACCTCCGTATACAAGTACCATTTCCCCTATGACTGTTATATCTTCTCCAAGCCATTTGAATTCCTGTAATCCATAATGTCCATGTTATACCTACTTAGTTTATCTGCTAATTCTTTAGCTGCTCCTTGTCTGTATAAGCTTATATTCATCATCATCATCATCAGGTGCCATGCCGACTGGCGTTGGCTATTATGCTTCTCCAGAGTACGCAATTCTTCATACAGGCCATCAGCTCAGTTGGTGATCTCTCACACCATCCCATCAGACTGTCCAGTGTCATTTCTATTGGTCTTCCTCTTGATCTTCTTCCTTCTATTTTTCCTGTTGTTATAATATTTTCAATGCCCCCTCTTCTCATTGCATGGTCTATGAAAGTACATTGTCTCTCTCTTATTTTTTTTGGACAAGATATTTTTGTCTCTTCAGCTCTTCTCATACATTCTTCATTAGTTAAGGATGTGTTGCATAATATGTTTTTCATTCTCTGAAATGCTGTCTTTGCTTGGCCTTTTCTGTTCCTAATTTCTGTTCTGCATTTCCCATCTAAAGTTATTACTGCTCCAAGGTATTTGAATTTCTGCACCTGCTTTAGAATAGTTCCATTTAATTTTATACTGCATGTTGGTGGATTCTGTTTCTTAGATATAACCATAGTCTCTGTCTTTTTTATGTTTAAAGTAAAGCCTTTCTGTTAACTTCCTTTAGTGACTATCCAAGAGATTTTGCATGTCTTGTTGGTTCTCAGCTATCAGTACTGTGTCATCAGCATACCGAAGGTTGTTAATATTGTATCCTCCAATTTTTATGTCTGGGTCTGTGATGATCATTCTTAGAATATTCTCGCTGTACAGAAAAAAAAGGTCTGGAGATAGTACACATCCTTGTCACACCCCTTGTTTTATAGGTTGATATTTTCCAGTTCTATGTTCAACTCGAATTGCTGCTTCTTGCTGCCAGTATAGATGTTTTACAATCCTCAGGTCTTTGCCATCTATATTGATGTCTTCAAACATTTTAATAATTTCATTATGTTTCACCTTGTCGAATACCTTGATGTAATCAATGAAGCATAAGTAGAGATCTTTGTTTACTTCTAAAGCTCTTTCTGTTAGTGTTAGTAAAGCATAAATGTCATTGTGTGTTCCCTTTCCTTCAACAAATCCAAACTGTTCATCTGCTATTTCCATTTTTATCATTTTCCTTGTTCTTCTCATAATGATTCTCAGAAGTAACTTCGTTATGTGACATGAGAGGATGATAGTCTGGTAGTCATCACATTCCTTTGCACCTGGTTTCTTTGGTAGTGCTATAAACATGGATTTAAGCAAGTCACGGGGCATATAACCACTGTTGTAAATATCATTCAGTAACTTGGTTGTTATTTTTATTCCCGTCTCCTCTAGCGCCTCTATTTCTTCTATTGTTATATTATCAGGCCCAGTCGCTTTTCTTTTCTTCATGTGTTTGATGGCATCTATGATTTCATCTTCAAGTAATGGTGATCAATCACAGTTTTCAGTATCTTGTGTTAATTCTGGTCTTTCTCCTCCATATAGCTCACCGATGTACTCTGTCCACCTGTCCACAATGTCGTCTTTTCCTATTAACATTTTACTTTCTTTTGATTTCAGGCATCCTGTGGTATATCCGCCACCTGTGACGCGCTGGGATGGGGATGGTTGCCCCAGCTTTACCCTCCAGATATGGAGGATCCCTGTGAATAAGGAGTTGTTCAAATAAGCAGGCGCGGACCAACTGGCGGTAGACTCAGAGAGCGAGGTGGGGTAGTAGGTGGCTCTACTACTCCTATAAAGTGCCTCAGGTGCTCAGTGAAGGGAATACCAGGCGGGTCAGAGGCGCCTTAAAACCTCTCGCTCCCGCTGCCTTGCGGGTAGGACAGGGAGTCCAAAGGCTAGCGGAGAGTCCGTACACAAATCGACAGAAGGCAGCGGGAAACCACTGATGTAGCTCCCAATAACAATTATGCTTATTCAGAGTCATAGATTTATCATGAACGACGTTAACGGATGTTCCTCTGGAACAGCCTCGTCCGGTAGGGCAGCTCACGAGCCACAGGTGAGGCCAGATCGTCATCAAGCTACTGGTGGCAAAACTAACAAGTTCAAAATAGCAACATGGAATGTTAGAACTTTATTAAAGGCTGGGAAATTAGAAAATGTAAAGATGGAAATGGAAAGGATGAAGATCAACATATTAGGAATGAGTGAAATTAGATGGACAGGTGCAGAAAAGATAAACTCAGATAAATATACAATAATATATTCAGGAAGTGAGAAACATGAACGAGAAGTAGGAATTATATTTGATGAACAAACGGCAAGGACAACTGTAGGATATTTGAACATCTCGGACCGAGTCCTGCTAGCCCAACTGAAAGGACAACCAATAAACATAAATATTATACAAGTGTATGCTCCAACATCTGAAAGTTCTGAGCAAGATGTACAGATATTTTATAATGACATAGAGACAGCACTAAAACACACAAAGGCACATGAAGTTACCATAGTCATGGGAGATTTTAATGCCAAAGTTGGTAAAGGAAGAACTTCAGACATCGTTGGTGACTATGGACTGGGGGAGAGGAATGACAGAGGTTATAAATTAATTGAATGGGCAAGAATACATAGCATGGTTGTAGGAAACACCTGGTTTAAACAACATCCTCGAAGACTGACAACGTGGTGCAGCCCAGACAAAAAGACATATAACCAGAAAGACTACATATTAATCAACAAACGATTCCGCAATGCATTACTGACAACAAAAACCATGCCAGCAGCTGACTGCAATAGTGACCATGATCCACTCTGTGGAAAAGTTAGAATAAAGCTAAAGAAAGGATGCAGAAAAGTGAGAAACATCAAACTGAATACAGAACTTCTTAAAAATGACCAAGAACTGCGAGAACAATACAGAGTTATTATAATAAATAGATACAATGCAATAGCAAAGATAAATAGTATAGATGAACAATGGGAAATGTTAAGAGATTCTATCCACCAAACTGTTAAGGAGATAATACCACCGAAAAAAGAAGCCCCTAAAAATAAATGGATGACAGACGACATCTTAGGACTGATGGACAAGAGGAGGAGGAGTAAAAATAACGAGGAAAAATATAGCAAGATAAATAAAGAAATAAGACGCAAATGCAGAGAAGCAAAAGAAGTGTGGTTAAATGAACAGTGCAGAGAGATAGAGGACGCTCATAATAAAGACAGTAAAAACATGCATAAACGAATTAATGAACTCACAGGCAGGAAAACAAAATATACCACAGGATGCCTGAAATCGAAAGAAGGTAAAATGTTAATGGGAAAAGAAGACATTGTGGACAGGTGGACAGAGTATATCGGTGAGCTATATGGAGGAGAAAGACCAGAATTAACACAAGATACTGAAAACTGTGATGGACCGCCAATACTTGAAGATGAAATCATAGATGCCATCAAACACATGAAGAAATGAAAAGCGACTGGGCCTGATAATATAACAATAGAAGAAATAGAGGCTCTAGAGGAGACAGGAATAAAAATAATAACCAATTTACTGAATGATATTTACAACAGTGGTTATATTCCCAGTGACCTTATTAAATCCACGTTTATAGCACTACCAAAGAAACCAGGTGCAAAGGAACGTGACGACCACCGGACTATCAGCCTCTCATGTCACATAACGAAGCTACTTCTGAGAATAATTATGAGAAGAACAAGGAAAAAGATAAAAATGGAAATAGCAGATGAACAGTTTGGATTTGTTGATAGTCTTTGTCTTTTTGATGTTCAAAGTAAGGCCTTTCTGTTCACTTTCTTTGGCGACTTTATCCAAGAGATTTTGCAGCTCTTGTTGGTTCTCCGCTATCAGTACTGTGTCGTCAGCATACCGAAGGTTGTTAATATTGTATCCTCCAATTTTTATGCCTGGTTCTGTGATGATTGTTCTTAGAATATTCTCGCTATACAGAGAAAAAAGGTCTGGAGATAGTACACATCCTTGTCGCACCCCTTGTTTTATAGGTTGATATTTTCCAATTCTATTTTCAACTCGAACTGCTGCTTCTTGCTGCCAGTATAGATGTTTTACAATCCTCAGGTCTTTGCCATCTATATTGATGTCTTCAAGCATTTTAATAATTTCATTATGTTTCACCTTGTCAAATGCCTTGGTGTAATCAATGAAGCATAAGTAGAGATCTTTCTGTACTTCTAAAGCTCTTTCTGTTAGTGTTCGTAAAGCATAAATGTCATTGTGTGTTCCCTTTCCTTCAACAAATCCAAACTGTTCATCTGCTATTTCTATTTTTATCTTTTTCCTTGTTCTTCTCATAATTATTCTCAGAAGTAGCTTCGTTATGTGACATGAGAGGCTGATAGTCCGGTGGTCGTCACGTTCCTTTGCACCTGGTTTCTTTGGTAGTGCTATAAACGTGGATTTAACCAGGTCACTGGGAATATAACCACTGTTGTAAATGTCATTCAGTAACTTGGTTATTATTTTTATTCCTGTTTCCTCTAGTGCCTCTATTTCTTCTATTGTTATATTAGCAGGCCCAGTCGCTTTTCATTTCTTCATGTGTTTGATGGCATCTATGATTTCATCTTCAAGTATTGGTGGTCCCTCACAGTTTTCAGTATCTTGTGTTAATTCTGGTATTTCTCCTCCGTATAGCTCACCGATATACTCTGTTCACCTGTCCACAATGTCTTCTTTTCCCATTAACATTTTACCTTCTTTCGATTTCAGGCATCCTGTGGTATATTTTGTTTTCCTGCCTGTGAGTTCATTAATTCGTTTGTGCATGTTTTTGCTGTCTTTAATATGAGAGTCCTCTATCTGTCTGCACTGCTCATTTAACCACACTTCTTTTGCTTCTCTGCATTTGCGTCTTATTTCTTTATTTATCTTGTTATATTTTTTCTCCTTATTTTTACTCCTCCTCCTTTTGTCCATCAGTCCTAAGATGTCGTCTGTCATCCATTTATTTTTAGGGGCTTCTTTTTTCGGTGGTATTATCTCCTTAACAGTTTGGTGGATAGAATCTCTTAACATTTCCCATTGTTCATCTATACTATTTATCTTTGCTATTGCATTGTATCTATTTGTTATAATAACTTTGTATTGTTCTCGCAGTTCTTGGTCATTTTTAAGAAGTTCTCTATTCAGTTTGATGTTTCTCACTTTTCTGCCTGCTTTCTTTAGTTTTATTCTAACTTTTCCACAGAGTGGATCATGGTCACTATTGCAGTCAGCTGCTGGCATGGTTTTTGTTGTCAGTAATGCATTGCGGAATCGTTTGTTGATTAATATGTAGTCTATCTGGTTAAAAGTCCGTTTGTCTGGACTGAACCACGTTACCAGTCTTCGAGGATGTTGTTTAAACCAAGTGTTTCCTACAACCATACTGTGTGTTCTTGCCCATTCAATTAATTTAAAACCTCTGTCATTCCTCTCCCCCAGTCCATAGTCACCAACGATGTCTGAAGTTCTTCCTTTACCAACTTTGGCATTAAAATCTCCCATGACTATAGTTACTTCACGTGACTTGGTATGTTTCAGGGTTGTCTCAATCTCATTATAAAATAGCTGTACATCTTCTTCAGAACTTTTATTGTATAATATTTGTGTTGATTGGTCATCCTTTCAGTTGGGCTAGCAGGACTCGGTCCGAGATGTTCAAATATCCTACAATTGTCCTTGCTGTTTGTTCATGAAATATCATTCCTACTCCTCATTCATGTTTCTCACTTCCTGAATATATTATTGTATATTTATCAGAATTTATCTTCCCTGCACCTGTCCATCTAACTTCACTCATTCCTAATATGTTGATCTTCATCTTTCCATTTCTCTCTTTAAATTTTCTAATTTTCCAGCCTGGAATAGAGTTCTAACATTCCATGCTGATATTTTGAACTTGTTAGTTTTGCCTCCAATAGCTTGATGACGATCTGGCCTCACCTGTGGCTCGTGAGCTGCCCTACCATACGATGTTGTTCCAGAGGAACATCCATTAACATCGCTCATGACAAATCTGTTACTGTGAAAAGCATAATTGTTCGTGGGAGCTACAACAGAGGATTCTTATATTACATGTTCCAAATTTCATAATTGTTTTGATGTTCAAAGGTCAAAATCTATTTTTAACTGTCCAGTATCACGGTTTCTATCTCTCTTTTGTAATACTAATCTTTTTTACTGGGATTGGGTTATTGGCCCCATGCTCCAACTCCCAACTTCAAGGACCATGATGCAAGTTTGTTTGATCCCTACCCACACAAACCTTCCCACCTTAATTGGACCTGCCAGGAGTAAAACTCTCGCTGGTATAGCTCTGAGGGTGGTCAGGGCACACAAGCTGTCAGGCCATGACAAGGCACCCACACCATGTGACAGTCTCTGAACACTTAAAAAAATGTATTATTAGCATGATATAACACTTTTTATAACAGTTGATACCACATTTTCAAGAGGAAATCTGAAAATGTTTATTCTGAGTTCATATGGACTTGATATGACTCCCACATGTGGCGCAGCTGACATCAAACTCTAGCCACACTCAGCATAGCATATCTGGTGTGATGAGAGTGACTGTTGTTATTATACTCCAATCAACATTATCTGCACCCCAAGAGAAAGAAATCACAAGGCCATTAAATGAGAGCATGGTCACTGTCTGTTGCTCCCAGTTCCAGCATATTTGACTTAATGCCTCATGGCAGCAACATATGGAAAGGAGCTAAGTAGTTTGGGTTAAAAGCTTTCAGACTTACTCTTCAAAATGAGGTACACATTAATGTGATACGTGTTATATTACACCAGTAGTCAATTTGTTAAAGTGTTTGGGGACTTTTGTACACTTTGTATGTGTGTGTGTGTGGGGGGGGGGGAGGGTTAGCACGCTTACCTGCTGATCAGAAGATTTGATTTTGGGGCAGATTTTTTTCTAGTCCAGCCAGCACCAGATTTTAACCACTAAAATGGGTACCCAGGGTTTCCCTAGGAAAACAGGTAGTGTACTGGCATCCCTAATGTAAATACTGTAGTAGCCTAGAAATATAAAGGCATGAACACTTCACAACTTTGTGGCATGCACATGTCATGGGACATAGATTTTGTATGTTTGTGTGCATGTGGTTTTTTTTCAAATTTTGAAAGTAGAAACAAAAGTGAAAATGTATACAGGATATGAAAGTGTAACTCAGGGAATTTTATTTGACAATAATATTTTGATGTCTGGAAAAAAATGTGATGTCATAACTCAAAACTGTGACTGTTCAAGAGAAAACAATGTCATACTTTGGTTTTTCAAAACAACTTTTATCAGAATATATCATTGCAAAACTCAGTATGAAAAAGATCCACCTTCAGATAGTGCTGTCTGATGTTGAGCAAAGAAATTTCAAGAGATTAGTAGTGTTTTGCACTAAAAAGGAGCAGAAAAACAGGGCACTCTGCAGAAAAGTATTAATCAAATTGAGGAAGCATTGTATCACAGCCAACAAAAATCAGCTAGATGAGCTTCTTTGGAGTTAGGTGTATCACAAACAACTGTTTGGAAAGTTGCTCATAATTACCTTCACTACAATGCCTACACAGTGCAGATTGTGCAGGCTTTAAAACCAAAATGATAAATCCTGCCATTTTCAATTTGCCAGTGACATTTTGTCAAAGTCGGAGCTGGATATTTATTGATGAAACAATGTTTTACGTATCAGAGTGGGTAAATTGTCACAACTGCAAGATATGGAATCAGAAAATCCTCATGCCACTCAAAAAATTGAAAGAGATGGTGCAAAAGTGAATGTCTGGTGTGCTGTGTCATGTTGTGGAGTTTTGGGCCCCTTTTTCTCTGTGAAGAAACAGTGACAGAAGTGACCTACCTGAACATGCTAGAGTTATATCTATTACCCCAGTTGGAAGACTGCCAGCTAAATGTAGAGTTCTGATAAGATCCACATTGGGTTCATGTTGTCTGAGAGTTTCTTGACATGCATTTTCCTGGGTGCTGGATTGAGAATGATGGACAAATTCTGCAGCCTCTGTGCTCCCCAGTATTACGCTGCCTAATATCCTCCTGTGGGAACACATTAAAGACATTGTTTATAAAACTCCCGTGACCTCTCTTGGTCAACTGAAGCTCAGAATTATTATTGTAATTGAAAACGGTTTCGCTGAAAATGCTGGAGAATGCTGTGAGGGAAACTGAATGCTGCTTGCACATCTCTTAACCCTTTTGAAATAAAGATCATTCAATCAATCAATCAATCTTCTATGCCACGAAAGGTGCATGTACTGAAGTTGTTCTGCCGACCTAAAAGTTCACGTGTTTCAGGCTCGGTCTGGAGGAGGTGGAGATGACTTTTTGGGGAACCCCCATTGGTGGCTTACAGACGGGACAAGAACCTCAGGGACCTTTTAATTCGTATTCATCTTAAGACAGATGACACTTTTTTATGGTACCAGACGTTGCGGACGCCGTAGATGTAACACTTGTCCTTTTGTTGTCGAGGCCAGCCAGATCTCCTTCCCTAAATCCACGTTATCAGTACAGGAGGGTTTCACCTGTACTTCACGAAATGTCATTTATGTTATCATGTGCAAACGTTGCGGTTTGAAGTACATAGGGGAAACTGGCTTACGGTTAGGAGATCGATTTCGCCAGCATCTCAGTGATATTTCTAAGAGGGCCTGGACACCTGTGGCTAAACATTTTTGCATTGGTAACCACAGGGGCAAACAGGACATTTCGGTTAGTGCGATCCGCTCTTGTTCCGCAGATGTACGATCTCGGAGGATCCTAGAACAGCGCCTTATTTTCCAGACTGGCTGTCTCCACCCAGCTGGAATTAACAATGTCTTCAGCTTTCTGTAACTTCTTTATTTTTCCACTGGCCTTTTTTATACTCTACTTTCTTTCTCTATGCTACCCCTCCCTACCACCATCCTATTTCCTTCTCTGCCAGCATATTGGTCTTGTCCTATTCACCAATTTTCTCCCTGTAGGTGTTTAAGTTCTTCATTCATTATCTCTCCGCGTCCCCTTTTCCCTCCCCTCTCTCCCTCCCTCCCCCCCCCCCCGACACCTCTAGCGGCTATTCATGTTTCTATTGCCTTCCCCCCACCCCTTTCTCCCACTTGTTCTCCTCCTCTCTCTCCGCTTCTTCGTTATGATTGGCTCTATCGGGAATCTTTTGTCTGTAGGCAGCGTGGTTTTTTCCCTCCTCCTTTTTTTCCTCCTCCTTCTTTCACACACATTTCTGCTTCTCACTCGGAGCAAGACACTTCAGATACGTTCTATGTGTTTGTATTTCGTTGTGTATGTACCCTCGAATAAGGCTCACGCCGAAATATCGGATGTTGTATGTTTTTCATTTATACATTCTCATACTTTCTATTCCTCTTTTTCTCACCTTGCTCACTTCCTCTCTCACTTTGTAAAACTGCACCATACACCTGTATCTACATTATGTAAATAATTATACACTTGTACATACAGAGAGAGAGACAGACACACACTCATACAGTGACAGAGTGAACGTAAAGTCTTTCCCTGATTTTAACATATATTACAGATAACTATGCTAGGTACAGACATATAGTTTTTTCACATTTTACCTGAGCTCAGCAAACTTTGTATGCTTATTTGTGCACTTCAACATTTGCTCCATTTGTTGCCTGGAGAGTGTCTAAGGTGTAACTGATTTCTTGCAATGTGTTCTCCAATATCACTTTAGTCACCATTGATGAAGCATTTCCTATCTTTTCTTTCAAAGTTTCAGTATTATAAACTAGTGAACTGAACATTTTGTCCTTAGTATGCTCCCTATATAAAAAAAAAGAAAATCAAGAGGGGTGGTGCTCAGTGAATGTGATGGCCGTGGTGTTGGACCATCTCTCACAATCCATGGTTTGGAAAGTTTGCATTCAAGAAATAAGAAACAGCTAAGCCCCATTGTGATCATCAGCACTGCCAGTCCCTTTAAACTTTGCATACCAATGTTTGATGTTTTTAACATTATGCTGGTGTTGTCTGTACTCATTTCTGAACTGTACCTGGAGAATTTGATTTAAGATACACAAAACACACTGGGCTTTCTCCTTCATAGGCATTATTTTGATACTAGTGATTTTGCACTTCTTGTAGAGGGAAAAAATATATTCTGTAAGAATTGACCAGTGTTCATGTTTCTGTCTAGCATATCTTTAAGATATGTTTTTTTTAAGGAAAAGACTGTCATCACACAGTTTATACAGCAGCCTGGGACCATGAGCTGTGGATTAAGTGTTCTCCTTTCTGGATGAGAGAATGAGAGAGTCAGCAGCTTTTAATGTTGATCATTGATATTATCTTCCTCTTTTACATTAGAAATCTTACTGGTGTCCAAACAAAATTGCCATGACTGACGATTATAGTAGTGAAGTGCTCAAGAGCACACATTTTGAGAAAGAACCAACTGGAAGAGAAGTAGGCATAGAAATTCGTAATTTGAAAAAGGTATGCATGTAAGCCCATGTGAGTGTGGTTTATAAAATAGATGATACTTTTGATAAATCCTGTATGGCATGCAAATATAGATGTAACACTTTCCCACTTTCCTTTTTTAACCAGGATGACAATTCTCTTTTTTTTGTGTTTTTTAAATCTGTTTTGTAATTGAAGGCAAGGAGATTGTCACTCTTCAAAATATAGAACAACTAAAGAAGCTGTGGAGAGGAACAGACAGAACTACAAAAATAAGATTTTTAAGGGCATGCATCTTTCCCATCGCAACATATGCCTGTGAGACCTGGACACTTAACAAAACAGCTGAGAAACATAAGTGCTTGTGAATATAAATGCTCCGGAAGAGTTCTTCAAATATCATGGACACAAAAAACCAAATTTATCCATACTACAGGAATTTAGTATCAAAGATTGGCTAGTAAGGAAGATTAAACAGAAAAAAACTTAATATTTTGGAGATATTAAACATCATGAGAATTTAGAGAAGACAGTCTTGGAGGGGAGAAAGAAATCATGGGAAATAATTGTGGCTTGTGAAAGCAAAAGTAAAGATCTCAGCTTGAACAAAGTTAATACTGAAGTGATGGTCACCTCAAAGAAAAGAATACCACCAAACTGTAACATATTAACATCGATGGCATAAAGCTGAAACAAGTTGATAGATTCAAGTACTTAGGAACAATTATAACAATTGATGGGAAATGTCACCGTGAAATAAAAAACAGATGTGCTCAGGCCAAGTCAGAATTCCAGACAATGAGACACATCTTGTGCAACAGATCCATATCAGTGGAAACAAGATTCTGAGTTCTTAAATGTTACATCGAGCCAATTCTGTTTTATGGGTGTGAAGAATGGTCTATGAACAACAGAGTACAGCGAGAAATGTGGTTCATAAGGAGGATGTTGAAGGTGCCATGGAGAGCCAAGAAAACCAATGAAGAAGTCTTAAGAGATGCTGGAGTTAAAAGGCAAATTATAGCAAAGATCAGAGGCAGACAATCGAGGGCACTTCCTGAGAAGAGGAAAATTGGAACACACTGTGGTAAATGGAAAAACTGGAAGACGAGACAGAGGAAGACAGAGAGAGAGAGAGAGAAGTTACTAGACAGGCTGACAGTGTGGCTAGGAAGAAAGTCACCAGTGGAGTTTATAATCAATTCAAAAGACAGGGACTTGTGGAGAGAAATGATCACCTATGATATGTGACATGGCACTTCATTGATTGACAATAGTCTGTTTGCCATTTGACCACATGGTGCAAATTCATAGTGGACATTGCCTGTGAAAAAAACAACCAATAACACCTTGACCTTTGCCCAGCTCATTCATCCTTTCTTTGTGGGCGAGGAGACCCTTACCCCATCCACTCTGAAGATTGCATCTTGCTTTCAGTATCATAGCTATAAACCCATGTGTCAACTTTTGTTATGATGTTCTTAAGAAAGTTTCCATGACCATTTGCATTGGCAAGCAGCTCCTGGCAGATTTCAGTTGGTTCTCTTTCTGATCATCAACCAGCAAATGTGGCATGAATTTTCACAGACACAATGCATCTGAAGCTTTTCAGTCGAAATGTAACGCAAAGATCCTTTGCTGGTGCTCACTTCAACAGCAACTTCTCAGACAGTTAGATGACAGTTCCCATGAATTGCAGCACAAACTGTCTCAGCGAGGTCATCATCTATTGATGTTGAAGGTTGCCCAGGCCTGGGAACTTTGCCTACTGACACTTGCTGTCATTAACACTTAAACCACCTATAGCACAGCCTTCAGCTTATGCAGTCCTTCCCATATGCTTGGTTAAGCAATTGCCATGTCTGTGTAAAAGTTTTACCAAGTTTGCTGGAAAATCTCTCTCTCTCTCTCTCTCTCTCTCTCTCTCTCTCTCTCTGTCACAGATAGACACACATGTACAGAGAGATACACAGAGAGTATTGTTTTTCAGACTCCTTCATTCTCAGTTTGTCACTAATTGGACAGACAGCTTGTGCAGGTGCTCATTTTAGCAAATGTAGCTCAGTGACTTAATGGTCATAGCAGAAGAGGGTAAATGGCAGTTTAGTGCACTTTAGGTGCACTTTGTAGCTGCACCATGGCCATCTGTACCAGTTGGCTCACTGTTTTCAAAGTTTGCTATTTTTTTTTTAAACACAACTTGTATAAAAATGGAAATGTGTAATATTGTTAAATAGGAAGGCTTATTTATTTACCGTTTTGTTTTTATTTTGGCTTTGACCTAGTCTGAACTGCATTATTGCAGAAAATATGAAGCACACAATGTCATCGTTTAGAGTTTTAGAACCTAAAATACAAGGTCAAATATATGAAGCAACAAAATCTCCATGTATCTGGTGGATTATAGTTTTACATCATTCATTCCTTGGCTTCATAGGGGCCAGTATACCCACGATTTATTGATGTGACTGTTTTGCATTATGTGTTCAGTTAAAACATGAGCCTACTTTAGATATGGATGAACATGTCAGTGACCATCAGGTTTTGCAGACTGAAAGAAGAGGACCATTATATCTTGAAGTATTCTGTCAGTTGCTGATAAACCAAGGTTTGATACCCACTCTCTTGATACATGCTAAGAATCCAATCTTGCACCATGATCTGACCAGAGATAGCAATTTTCAGACTTGGATGAACCTGAAATAAAATAAATTCCAAGAGTAAAACAGCAACGCACTGGACTTGAGCTTAATTAATGCCAAATAAACTTGACATGAAAGAGCAGACCAGTTTGCCAACCAATCATTTACTCAAAAATGAAATGACACTATATTTTAAATAGATTGCAGTAACAGATAATAATTTTCAAGACTTAATGTTTGTATTTATTCTGAAGAAAAAATATCAGTTCCTCAGTGACGGGAATACCAGACGGATAAGAGGCGCCTTAAAACATCTCGCTCCCGCTGCCTTGCGGGTAGGACAGGGAGTCCAAAGGCTAGCGGAGAGTCCGTACACAAACCGAGAGAAGGCAACGGGAAACCACTGTTGTAGTTTCCAAGAATAATTATGCTTATTCAGGGTAATAGATTTGTCATGAACGACGTTAATGGATGTTCCTCTGGAACAGCCTCGTCCGGTAGGGCAGCTCACGAGCCACAGGTGAGGCCAGATCGTCATCAAGCTACTGGTGGCAAAACTAACAAGTTCAAAATAGCAACATGGAATGTTAGAACTTTATTCCAGGCTGGAAAATTAGAAAATGTAAAGATGGAAATGGAAAGGATGAAGATCAACATATTAGGAATGAGTGAAGTTAGATGGACAGGTGCAGGGAAGATAAACTCTGATAAATATACAATAATATATTCAGGAAGTGAGAAGCATGAACGAGGAGTAGGAATAATATTTGACGAACAAACAGCAAGGACAATTGTAGGATATTTGAACATCTCAGACCGAGTCCTGCTAGCCTAACTGAAAGGACGACCAATAAACATAAATATTATACAAGTGTACGCTCCAACGTCAGAAAGTTCTGAAGAAGATGTACAGCTATTTTATAATTTCATAGAGTCAGCCCTAAAACACACAAAGGCACATGAAGTTACTATAGTCATGGGAGATTTTAATGCCAAAGTTGGTAAAGGAAGAACTTCAGACATCGTTGGTGACTATGGACTGGGGGAGAGGAATGACAGAGGTTGTAAATTAATTGAATGGGCAAGAATACATAGCATAGTTGTAGGAAACACCTGGTTTAAACAACATCCTCGAAGACTGGTAACGCGGTGCAGCCCAGACAAAAAGACTTTTAACCAGAGAGATTTCATATTAATCAACAAAAGATTCCGCAATGCATTACTGACAACAAAAACCGTGTCAGGAGACGACTACAATAATGACCATGGCCCAATCTGTGCAAAAAATTAGAATAAAGTTAAGAAAGCATGCAGAAAAGTGAGAAACATCAAACTGAATACAGAACTCCTTAAAAACGTCAAAGAATTGAGAGAACAATACAAAGTTATTACAAAAAATAGATGCAATGCAATAGCAAATATAAATAGTATAGACGAACAATGGGAAATGTTAAGAGATTCTATCCACCAAACTGTTAAGGAGATAATACCACCGAAAAAAGAAGCCTCTAAAAATAAATGGATGACAGACGACATCCTAGGACTGATGGACAAGAGGAGGAGAAGTAAAAATAACGAGGACAAATATAGCAAGATAAATAAAGAAATAAATTGCAAATGCAGAGAAGCAAAAGAAGTGTGGTTAATTGAACAGTGCAGACAGATAGAGGACTCTCATAATAAAAACAGCAAAAACATGCACAAACGAATTAATGAACTCACAGGCAGGAAAACAAAATATACCACAGGATGCCTGAAATCGAAAGAAGGTAAAATGTTAATGGGAAAAGAAGACATTGTGGACAGGTGGATAGAGCTCATCGGTGAGCTATATGGAGTAGAAAGACTGGATTTAACACCAGATACTGAAAACTGTGATGGACCACCAATAC
Source organism: Achatina immaculata (assembly GCA_009760885.1). NCBI lineage: Eukaryota > Metazoa > Mollusca > Gastropoda > Stylommatophora > Achatinidae > Lissachatina > Lissachatina immaculata. The sequence goes on from CM019699.1 coordinate 11,209,973, forward strand.
GTGAAGATGAAATCATAGATGCCATCAAACACACGAAAAAAGAAAAGCAACTAGACCTGCTAATATAACAATAGAAGAAATAGAGGCACTAGAGGAGACAGGAATAAAAAAAAAATAACCACGTTTCGAAATGAAATTTATAACAGTGGTTATATTCCCAGTGACCTGATTAAATCCACGTTTATAGCACTACCAAAGAAACCAGGTGCAAAGGAATGTGTTGACCACCGGACTATCAGCCTCTCATGTCACATAACGAAGCTACTTCTGAGAATCATTATGAGAAGAACAAGAAAAAAGATACAAATGGAAATAACAGATGAACAGTTTGGATTTGCTGAAGGAAAGGGAACACACAATGCCATTTATGCTTTACGAACACTAACAGAAAGAGCTTTAGAAGTACAGAAAGATATCTACTTATGCTTCATTGATTACACCAAGGCATTCGACAAGGCGAAACATAATGAAATTACTAAACTGCTTGGAGACATCAACGTAGACGCAAAGACCTGAGGATTGTAAAACATCTATACTGGCAGCAAGAAGCAGCAATTCGAATTGAAAATATTTAGGAAAATATCAACCTATAAAACAAGGGGTGCGACAGGGATGTTTACTATCTCCAGAATGTTTTTCTCTGCACAGCGAGAATATTCTAAGAACAATCATCACAGAACCAGGCATAAAAACTGGAGGATATAATATTAACAACCTTCGGTATGCTGAAGACACAGTTCTGATAGCTGAGAACCAATAAGACCTGCAAAATCTCTTGGATAAAGTTGCCAATGAAAGTGAACATAAATACCTTATTTTGAACATTAAAAAGAAAGAGACTATGGTTATATGTAAGAAACAGAATCCACCAACATGCTATATTAAATTAAACGGAACTGTTCAAAAGCAGGTGCAGAAATTCAAATACCTTGGAGCATATTTTTAATGTTTGAAGTAAAGCCATTCTGTTAATTTTCTGTTGCAAATTTGTCAAAGAGATTTTGCAAGTCTTATTGGTTTTCAGTTATCCGTACTATCTTGCCTCATATCGAAGGTTGTTAATGTTGTATCCTCTTACTTTTATACCTGGTTCTGCGATGATCATTCTTAGAATGACCAGCCCTTCTCCACCTTTCTGCTGCACCAACATGTATAGGTTACATGCGAGTTGTCTGACAACAGGAAGAGGAGCAAGTTTTGCAGCAGCTAATAGAAATATGTACAGGTAATATGCGAGCTATTTGACAGCAAGAAGAAGAGCCAGTGTTGTAGCAGCTAACAGAAACATGTACAGGTTGCGGGCAGACTTTCTGCACAGATATAGAGCATTTGGTCACAACAGATGATACACATGCAATGGTCACGAGTTAGCTATCTGAACAACCACAAGAGCAATTCTTGTCTGTTCGTTCGTTCTCGCTGGGGCTAGAAACTACTACACTACAGCAATTCGTTATTTCAGAATTTGGCTCTAAATATCTTTCATCTGTTTCGTCAATAAAGGACGTCTGGGTGTTAAAATGTTCACGGAACATGGAGATGCAAGACGCGGTGCACCTGTTGCTTAGAAGGCAGGACAGAAGTTTTTTTATTTTTGTTAGCTATAATTCAAGTTCTAGATCACAGGTGCTGGAAATGCTTTATTGTTTAATAAAAATGCATTTTTTCTCCTGTCCTAAACAATAGTTTTGTTTAATTTGATTTTTCTGTCTGCCATGTTTGTTTGTCTGCACCTACGCTTTCTTATGCTGAATAATCTTAGCTTATTTACGGCTTTATTTGCCTGTTACCGTTAAACTGCTTGTAAAAACTTCCCACTTTCTGATGTCAAAGTTAAATTTATGAAAAGAAATTATTTTATACATGTCAAGTGACGTGAGTAAATTATGCTTTTCTCTGCATTTAATTGACAATAAAATTTGTGTTCGATGTCGATCGTCAGTCTAATAAATCTTTGACAAAGGATAGGAAAGGATTAAAATATTAATTAGATAGAACAGGGAATAATATTTGTGTTTTAAATGTTCAAGAAAAGTACTCTATTATACTTCAAATCTTATCCTTCAAATCAGTCTCATTTTGCAGAATTTTTATGTTCTGTACAAACGTTTCACTTGACATGTCTGTGCTAGTAAATATTGGAGAAGCCGGCCGATGTTGTCTGATTTAACACTTTAATAATTTAGTTTAATTAGTTTTCTTGAGAGCTTTACTTCATAATTAATTTGAACATAGTCGCTATACTCATCCTTTTAGAAATGTAAGCGAGTATAAAGCATGCAAGAATCTCTCAGAAAAAGAAATTGAAGAAAAATTCTGAACTTTACAGACACAGGAAAGACAACTCTGCTGGACAATCCATCACAAATACAAATTCCCTTAGATGAAAGCTTCAGAAGATGTTGACAATTCACTCACACTTTGATAACATTTCTCTCATCTCTGTTTCCTCATCATTATCTTCATTTCTTCTTTTTTTTTTAAACTCTGTGGTAATATTACTTTCATCTCTCCTTTCCCGTCGACTTTAATAACATTACATTCATGTCAACTTTCCCGTCGACTTTAATAAAATTACTTTCGTGTCAACTTTTCTGTTACTTTAATAACATTACCTTTGTGTTAACTTTCTTGTTCCTTTAATAATATTACTTTCACCTAACCTTTCCCGTCACTCTGTTAAAAGATATTTCTCTCACAGCATAATGTCGGTCGATGTTCTGATAACAATACTTTCAATTTTCCTTTTTCTTTACTCTTTTTTAACCCTACTTTCACTTCTCCCTCTCTAATAGTCTTTGATGACACTTCTCTCATCTCTCCCAATAGTTACTCCTTGATGTAATTTCTCTCACTCCTCCCTAACTGTTACTCTTTGATTGCATTTCACTCACCGCTCTCTCACTGTTAGTACTTGATGACATTTCTCTCACCTCTCTCTCTCTCTCTGTCTCTCTCTCTCTCTGTCACTCCTTGATTGAATTTCTCTGACCTATCCATACCTGTTACTAGTGGATAACATTTCTCTTACCTCTCCCTCCCTGTTACTCCTTGATTACATATTTCTCGTCTCATACTCCCTGTTACTCCTCGATAACATTTCTCTCACTTCAGATTCCCTGTTAATTCTTGATTACATTTCTCTAACATCTCAATACTTTCACTCCTTGATTACATTTTTAAAACCTCTACTACCGTGTTACTCCTTGATGATATTTCTCTAACCTCTACCTCCGTGTTACTCTTTTTAGACATTTCTCTAACCTCATACTCCGTGTTACTCCTTGATTAAATTTCTCTAACCTCTACCTCCGTGTTACTCTTTTTAGACATTTCTCTAATCTCACAATCCGTGTTATTAATTGAAAACATTTCTCTCACCTTAGACTCCATGTTACTTCTTGATTACATTTCTAAAACCTCAGACTCCATGTTACTCCTTGATTACATTTCTCCAACCACTTTCTCCCTTTTACTTCTTGATTACATTTCTAATACCTCTCCCTACGTGTTACTCGTTGATTACATTTCTAAAACCTCTCCCTCCATGTTACACCTTGATTACATTTCTAAAACCTCTCTCTTCCATGTTACACCTTTATTACGTTTCTAAAACCTCGTCCTGCGTGTTACTCCTGATTACATTTTTCTAACCTATTCCTCTCTATTACTCCTAGATTAAATTTCTCTAACATCTCCCTCCATGTTACTCCTTGATTACATTTTTCTAACCTATTCCTCTCTATTACTCCTAGATTAAATTTCTCTAACATCTCCCTCTCTGTTACTCCTTTTTGACAATTCTCTAACCTCCCTTTCCGTGTTGCTCCATCTTTACATTTCTCTAACCTCTCCCTCCATGTTACTCCTCTTTTACATTTCTCTAACCTCACCCTCCGTGTTACTACTTTATTACATTTCTCTAACCTCTCCCTCCATGTTACTCCTCTTTTACATTTCTCTAACCTCACCCTCCGTGTTACCACTTTATTACATTTCTCTAACCTCTCCCTCCATGTTACTCCTCTTTTACATTTCTCTAACCTCTCCCTCCATGTTACTCCTCTTTTACATTTCTCTAACCTCTCCCTCCGTGTTACCACTTTATTACATTTCTTTAACCTCCACCCCCCTACATTACTCCTTGATTAAATTTCTCTAACCTCTCCCTCCATGTTACTCTTTCTTTAAATTTCTCTAACTTCTCATTCCATGTTACTCCTTTTTGACATTTCTCTAACATCACCCACCTTGTTATTAATTGATAACATTTCTCTCACCTCAGACTCCCTGTTACTCTTTTATTAAATTTCTATAACCTCTCTCTCCCTTTTATTTCTTGATTACATTTCTAAAACTTCTCGCTCAGTGTTACTCGTTGATTACATTTCTAAAACCTCTCCTTCCGTGTTACTTCTTGATTACGTTTCTATAATCTCTCTCTCACTTTTATTTCTTGATTGTATTTTTAAAACCTCTCCATCCGTGTTAAACCCTGATTACATTTCCAAAACCTATCCCTCCGTGTTACACCTTGATTACATTTCTAATGCCCCTCCCTCCCTGTTACACCATCATTACATTTCTAAAAGGTCTCCCTCCTTGTTACTCCTTTATTACATTTCTAAAACCTCTCACTCCGTGTTACTGATTGATTACATTTATAAAACGTCTCTCTCCGTGTTACACCTTGATTACATTTTTTTAATCTCTAACTCCCTGTTACTCCTTGTTTACATTTCTAAAACCTCTCCTTCCCTGCTACACCTTGATTAGACTTCTAAAACCTCTCCTTACGTGTTACTCCTTGATGATATTTCTAAAACCTCTCCCCCTTGTTACTCCTTGATTACATTTTTAAAACCTCTCGCTCCGTGTTACACCTTGATTACATTTCTAAAACCTCTTCCTCTGTCTTACACCTTGATTACATTTCTAAAACCTCTCCCTCGGTGTTTCACTTTGAATACATTTCTAAAACATCTCACTCCGTGTTACTCCTCGATTATATTTTTCTAATTTCTCCCTCCCTGTTACACCTTGATTACATTTCTAAACCTTCTCCCTCCCTGTTACACCTTGATTACATTTTAAAAATCTTTCCCACCGTGTTACACATTGAATACACTTCTAAAACCTCTCCCTCCTTGTTACACCTTCATTACATTTACACAAACTCTACCTCACTGTTACTCCTTGATTATATTTCTAAAAACTCTCCGTCCCTGTTAATCCGTGACAATATTTCTCTAACACCTTCCTCTCTTTTACTGCTTGCTTACATTTCTCTAACCTCTCCCTCTCTGATACTGCGTGATTAAATTTCTCTAACCTATCCCTCCATGTCACTCCTTTATTACATTTCTCTAACCTATCCCTCCATGTTACTCTTATTTTTTTACATTTTTCGAACATCTCCTTCCCTGTTTCTCCTTTTTGACATTTCCCTAATCTCTCCCTTCGTGCTGCTCTTTTTACATTTCTCTAACCTATCCCTCAAAGTTACTTCTTTTTTACATTTCTCTAACCTATCCCTCAAAGTTACTTCTTTTTTACATTTCTCTAACCTCTCACTCCACATTACTCCTTGATTAAATTTCTCTAACCACTCTTTCCGTGTTACTACTTGATTACATTATTCTAACATTTCCTTCCCTGTTACACCTTGACTATTTTTCTATAACATCTCCTTCCGTGTTGCTCCTTGATTAAATTTCGAAAACATCTACCTCCCTGTTACACCTTGATTATATTTCTAAAACTTATCACTACGTCTTAATCATTTATTACATTTCAAAAACCTCTACTTCCCTGTTATTTCTTGATTACATTTCTAAAACTTTCCCTCCGTGTTACTCTTTGATTACATTTCTAAAACCTCTCACTTCTTGATACACCTTGATTACATTGCTAAAATCTCTCCCTCCATGTTACACCTTGATTACATTTCTAAAACCTCTCCTTGCGTCTTACATTTTGATTACATTTCTAAAACCTCTCCCTCCGTGTTACTCATTGATTACATTTCTAAAACCTTTTCCTCCGTGTTGCTCCTTGATTACATTTCTAAAACCTGTCCCTTCGTGTTATTCCTTGACTACATTTCTAAAATCTCTCTCTCACTGTTACACCTTGACTACATTTCCAAAATTGTCTCTTCCATGTTACACTTGTATTATATTTCAAATACGTCTCCCAACGTGTTACACCATGATTACATTTCTAAAACTTATCCCTCCGTTTTACTCCTTGATTACATTTCTAAAACATGTCCATCCGTGTTACACCATGATTACATTTCTAAAACCTCTCCCTCCATGTTACTCCTTTTTGACATTTCTCGAACATCTCCTTCCCTGTTACTCTTTTTTTGCATTTCTCTAACTTCTCCCTCTGTGTTACACCTTTTTGACATTTCTATAACCTCACCCTCCATGTTACACCTTTTTTACATTTATCTAACCTCACCCTCCGTTTTACCCCTTGATTACATGTCCGTAACCTCTCACTCCACATCACTCCTTGATTAAATTTCTCTAACCTCTCCCTCCGTGATACTTATTAATTAAATTTCTCTAACCTCTCCTTACATATTACTCCTTGATTACATTTTTCTAACATCTACCTCCTTATTACACCTTGATTACTTTTCTAAAACATCTCCCTCCATGTTACTCCTTGATTAAATTTCGAAAACCTCTACCTCCCTGTTACACCTTGATTATATTTCTAAAACCTCTCACTACGTGTTAATCATTAATAACATTTCTAAAACCTCTAACTCCCTCTTATTTCTTGATTAAATTTCTAAAACCTCTCCCTCCGTGTTATTCCTTGATTACATTGTTCTAACCTCTCCGTCCGTGTAACTCCTTGATTACATTTTTAAAACCTCTCCCTCACTGTTACACCATGATTACACTTCTAAAACCTATCCCTCCATGTTATTTTTTGATTACATTTCTAAACATTTCACTTCTTGATACACATTGATTACATTTCTAAAACCTCTCCTCCCGTCTTACATCTGGATTATATTTCTAAAACCTCTCCTCCCGTCTTACATCTGGATTATATTTCTAAAACCTCTCCTCCCGTCTTACATCTGGATTATATTTCTAAAACCTCTCCTCCCGTCTTACATCTGGATTATATTTCTAAAACTCTCCTCCCGTCTTACATCTGGATTATATTTCTAAAACCTCTCCTCCCGTCCTACACTGTGATTATATTTCTAAAACCTCTCCCTCCGTCTTACATCTGGATTATATTTCTAAAACCTCTCCCTCCGTTTTTCTCCAAGATTACATTTGTAAAAGATCTCCCTTACTGTTACACCTTGATGAGATTTCCAAAACTTGTCTCTTCAATGTAACACTTTTATTACATTACTAATACCACTCCCAACGTGTTACACATTGATTACATTTCTAAAACCTATCCCTCCGTGTTACTCCAAGATTACATTTCTAATACCTGTCCCTCCCTGTTACACCTGGATTACATTTCTAAAACCTCTCCCTCGCTGTTACTCCTTGATTATATTTTTCTAACCTCTCTCTCCCTGTTACTCCTTGATTATATTTTTCTAACCTCTCCCTCTCTGTTACTCCTTGATTATATTTTTCTAACCTCTCTCTTTCTCTCTCTTACTCCTTGATTATATTTTTCTAACCTCTCCCTCTCTGTTACTCCTTGATTATATTTTTCTAACCTCTCACTCTCTGTTACTCTTTGATTATATTTTTCTAACCTCTCACTCTCTGTTACTCCTTGATTATATTTTTCTAACCCCTCTCTCCCTGTTACTCCTTGATTATATTTTTCTAACCTCTCACTCTCTGTTACTCCTTGATTATATTTTTTAACCTCTCTGGGTAAAGCTGGGGCGACCATCCCCAACCCAGCCCGTCACATGTGGCGGATGGTGAAAGTCCTCCAGATATGGAGGATCTCTGTGAATAAGGAGTTGTCCAAATAAGCAGGCGCGGACCAACTGGCGGTAGACTCAGAGAGCGAGGTGTTGTAGTAGGTGGCTTTACTACTCCTATAAAGTGCCTCAGGTGATCAGTGAAGGGAATACCAGGCGGGTCAGAGGCGCCTTAAAACCTCTCGCTCTCGCTGCCTTGCGGGTAGGACAGGGAGTCCATAGCCTAGCGGATAGTCCGTACACAAACTGACAGAAGGCAACGGGAAACCACTGTTGTAGCTCCCAAGAATAGTTATGCTTAAACAGAATAATCGATTCATCATGAACGACGTTAATGGATGTTCCTCTGGAACAGCCTCGTCCGGTAGGGCAGCTCACGAGCCACAGGTGAGGCCAGATCGTCATCAAGCTACTGGTGGCAAAACTAGCAAGTTCAAAATAGCAACATGGAATGTTAGAACTTTATTCCAGGCTGGAAAATTAGAAAATGTAAAGAGGGAAATGGAAAGGATGAAGATCAACATATTAGGAATGAGTGAAGTTAGATGGACAGGTGCAGTAAAGATAAATTCAGATAAATATACAATAATATATTCAGGAAGTGAGAAACATGAACGAGGAGTAGGAATTATATTTGATGAAAGAACGGCAAGGACAATTGTAGGATATTTGAACATCTCGGACAGAGTCCTGCTAGCCCAACTGAAAGGACAACCAATAAACATAAATATTATACAAGTGTATGCTCCAACATCTGAAAGTTCTGAGGAAGATGTACAGATATTTTATAATGACATAGAGACAGCACTAAAACACACAAAGTCACATGAAGTTACCATAGTCATGGGAGATTTTAATGCCAAAGTTGGTAAAGGAAGAACTTCGGACATCGTTGGTGACTATGGACTGGGGGAGAGGAATGACAGAGGTTATAAATTAATTGAATGGGCAAGAATACATAGCATGGTTGTAGGAAACACCTGGTTTAAACAACATCCTTGAAGACTGGCAACGTGGTGCAGCCCAGACAACAATATATTTAACCAGATAGACTACATATTAATCAACAAACGATTCCGCAATGCATTACTGACAACAAAAACCATGCCAGGAGCTGATTGCAATAGTGACCATGATCCACTCTGTGGAAAAGTTAGAATAAAGCTAAATAAAGCAGGAAGAAAAGTGAGAAACTTCAAACTGAATACAGAACTTCTTAAAAATGACCAAGAACTGCAAGAACAATACAAAGTTATTATAACAAATGGATACAATGCAATAGTAAAGATAAATAGTATAGATGAACAATGGGAAATGTTAAGAGATTCTATCCACCAAACTGTTAAGGAGATAATACCACCGAAAAAAGAACCCCCTAAAAATAAATGGATGATAGACGACATCTTAGGACTGATGGACAAGAGGAGGAGGAGTAAAAATAACGAGGAAAAATATAGCAAGATAAATAAAGAAATAAGACGCAAATGCAGAGAAGCAAAAGAAGTGTGGTTAAATGAACAGTGCAGACAGATAGAGGACGCTCATAATAAAGACAGCAAAAACATTCATTCATTCATTCATTTGCATGTCCCTTGCGGAACTTTGTCTCCCAAACAGCACTCCTGTAGGCCTCTCGGTTGTGAGCAAGATGGCCTGCTGCTGATGCATCCATTTCCAGATCGTCAACGATGTCTTGCAGCCATCTTCGTCTTGGTCTTCCTCTTTTTCTTTTTCCCATTATGTATCCTTCCAATACGGTCTTCTCTAAATTATCATGACGTTTAATGTGTCCAAAATATTTCAGTTTTCTCTCTTTAATCCTCTTCACTAGCCAGCCTTCTTCAATATTAAGCTCTTGTAGTATAGATATATTTGTTCTTTTTTGTGTCCACGATATTTGGAGAACTCTTCTGTAGCATTTACATTCAAAAGCATTTATGTGTTTCTCAGCTATTTTGTTAAGTGTCCAGGTCTCACAGGCATATGTTGCTATGGGAAAGATGCATGCCCTTAAAAATCTTATTTTTGTGGTTCTGTCTGCTCCTCTCCACATATTCTTTATTTGTTTTACTTTCTGAAGAGCGATAGATGTCCTCCTTTTAATTTCCCTCATTGTATCTCCATTATTAGTTAGTAGCGATCCAAGATATTCAAAACTCTCCATTTCTTCCAGTTTTTCCTCATTGATACATATTTCAGCTGCCTTGTTTGTTTTGTCAGTTGTCATCAATTTAATTTTCTTTGCATTAAGATAGAGGTTCTGCTCTTCGCTGTTCTTGCGGACTGACTTAATTAGTTTTTCCATTCCTTTTTGTGTTGTGGACAGCAATACTGTGTCATCAGCATATCTAATCTCTGGTATTTCATAACCTCCAACTGTTATGGCATCGTAATATTCTTTGTCTACATCTTCTCTAACATTCCTCACTATATTTTCAGTATACAAGTTAAATAAGTAGGGTGACAATATGCACCCCTGACGGACCCCTTGTTTTATGTCAAACCAAGTTGTTGTTTCACTATTTATTCTTACTGCTGCTTGTTGGTCTAGATACAGTAGTGATGTTAATTGTATCAAATGTGTTGGAAATCCCATTTTTTCCATTATTTCCCAAAGTTTCTGGTGTTGTACACAATCAAATGCCTTTGAGTAGTCTATAAAGGATAAATATAGATTCACATTAAACTCTCTGCATTTCTCTATTATTAATCTTAGATTGAATATATGATCTCTTGATCCTCTTCCTTGCCTGAAACCAGCTTGGACCATAATGACTTCTTCTTCTATTTTCTTTCGAAGTCTACCCATTATGATTTTTAACAGAATTTTACTGGCATGACTAATCATGGCAACAGTTCTGTAGTTGGTGCATAATTTCAGGTTACCCTTTTTTTGGCAGTGGTATGAATACAGTTCTTTTCCATTCTTTTGGCCAAACACCTGAATGCCATATCTTTTTACATAGTGCATGATAGATTGTTGCACATTCCTTTCCTCCTGCTTTAATAAGTTCAGCTGTTATCTCATCACATCCTGGTGATTTACCATTTTTCAGATTCTTTATTGCCCATAAAACTTCTTCCATTGTCGGTTCGGGTTCTTTCTCCTCCAATAATAATTCACACTGTTGATTTCTGCTTCCACAGTCGGTTGTTTCATACATTCTTTTGCAATATTCCTTCCATCTTTCTAGAATTTCCTCTGTCTCTGTCAGGGTATTCCCCATCTCATCACAAATTACATTTAGCTTAGGTGTGACATTTCTCGTCAATGTCTTCATTTCTTTAAACATTTCACTATCTCTTCCACACTTCTGATATTCTTCTATTCTTTCACAACAATCTTCTATGTATTGTTTTTTGTCTTTTCTTATGTTTCTTCGTACTTCTTTTGTTAAAGTTTTATATTTATCTTTGTTGTTGTTTGTCACTTTCCATTGCGTCTTCATTTCTCTACATTGTTTTATCAGTTCTAGTGTACCTGCTGTGATCCATCTATTCTTTTGTGTTTTCTTTACTGGAACCATGTCTTTAGCTGTTGTTACTAAGATATCTTTTGCCTGCATAACCAATTCATCTGCAAAAACATGCATAAACAAATTAATGAAATCACAGGCAGGAAAACAAAATATACCACAGGATGCCTGAAATCGAAAGAAGGTAAAATGTTAATGGGAAAAGAAGACATTGTGGACAGGTGGACAGAGTATATCGGTGAGCTATATGGAGGAGAAAGAATAAAAATAATAACCAAGTTACTGAATGATATTTACAACAGTGGTTATATTCCCAGTGACCTGATTAAATCCACGTTTATAGCACTACCAAAGAAACCAGGTGCAAAGGAATGTGATGACCACCGGACTATCAGCCTCTCATGTCACATAACGAAGCTACTTCTGAGAATAATTATGAGAAGAACAAGGAAAAAGATAAAAATGGAAATAGCAGATGAACAGTTTGGATTTGTTGAAGGAAAGGGAACACACAATGCCATTTATGCTTTACGAACACTAACAGAAAGAGCTTTAGAAGTACAGAAAGATCTCTACTTATGCTTCATTGATTACACCAAAGCATTTGACAAGGTGAAACATAATGAAATTATTAAAATGCTTGAAGACATCACTATAGACGGCAAAGACTTGAGGATTGTAAAATATCTATACTGACAGCAAGAAGCAGCAGTTCGAGTTGAAAATAGAATTGGAAAATACCAACATATAAAACAAGGGGTGCGACAAGGATGTGTACTATCTCCAGACCTTTTTTCTCTGTACAGCGAGAATATTCTAAGAACGATCATCACAGAACCAGGCATAAAAATTGGAGGATACAATATTAACAACCTTCGGTATGCTGACGACACAGTACTGATAGCGGAGAACCAACAAGACCTGCAAAATCTCTTGGATAAAGTCGCCAAAGAAAGTGAACAGAAAGGCCTTACTTTGAACATCAAAAAGAGAGAGACTATGGTTATATCTAAGAAACAGAATCCACCAGCATGTAGTATAAAATTAAACGGAACCATTCTAAAGCAGGTGCAGAAATTCAAATACCTTGGAGCAGTAATAACTTCAGATGAGAAATGCAAAACAGAAATTAGGAACAGAATAGGTCAAGCAAAGACTGCATTTCAGAGAATGAGAAACATATTAGCTAACACATCTTTATCAATGAATGTTAGAAAACGAGTCCTAAAATGCTATATTGAACCTATCTTGTTATATGGAAGTGAATCATGGACAATAGGCAAGTCTGCACAAAAATCATCATTGGAAGCAGCAGAAATGTGGTTTATTAGAAGAATGTTGCGAATCCCCTGGACAGCAAAAATAACTAATGAAGAATGTATGAGAAGAGCTGGAGAGACAAAAAACCTTGTCAAAAAGATAAGAGAGAGACAGTGTACTTTCATAGGACATGCAATGAGAAGAGGGGGCATTGATAATATTATAACAACAGGAAAAATAGAAGGAAGAAGATCAAGATGAAGACCAAGAGAAATGATACTGGACAGTCTGACGGGATGGTGTGAGAGGAGATCACCAACTGAACTGATGGCCTGCATGAAGGATCGGGTACTCTGGAGAAGCATAATAGCCAACGCCAGTCGGCACGGCACCTGATGATGATGATGATGATGAACCTCTCTCTCCCTGTTACTCCTTGATTATATTTTTCTAACCTCTCTCTCCCTGTTACTCCCTGATTATATTTTTCTAATCTCTCTCTCCCTGTTACTCCTTGATTACATTTCTCTAACCTCTCCCTCCCTGTTACTCCTTGATTATATTTTTCTAACCTCTCTCTCCCTGTTACTCCTTGATTACATTTCTCTAACATCTAACTCCATGTTACTCCTTGATTACAGTTTTGCAACCTCTCTCTCCATGTTACTCCTTTTTGACATTTCTCTAACCTCTCCCTCCGTGTTACTCTTTTTTGACATTTCTCTAACCTTTCCTCCGTGTTACTCCTTGGTTAAATTTCTCTAACCTCTCCCTCCATGTTACTCCTTTTTTACAACCCTCACCCTCCCTGTTACTCCTTGATTAAATTTCTATTACCTCTCCCTCCATGTTACTCCTTTTTTTACATTTCTCTACCCTCACCCTCCCTGTTACTCCTTGATTAAATTTCTATTACCTCTCCCTCCGTGTTACTCCTTTTTTTACATTTCTCTCACCTCTCCCTCTCTTTTACTCCTTGATGACATTTCTCTAACCTCTCCCTCCATGTTACTCCTTGATTACATTTCTCTAACCTCTCCCTCCCTGTTACTCCTTCATGACATTACATTTCTTCTTCTTCTTCTTCGACTTCTTCTTCTTCTTCTTCTTTCTCGTTCCCTTCTACCACCAAAACCGCCTGCGATCCTACTGAATAGCCTGTGCTCCTCCATAGGTCCGGTGTTCCCCGTGCGGTCCTGAGGCGGACCACATGAGATCTCCGAGAGGACCACAAGAGGTTCATAGTATCGCACGTCTTGAGCCTGTATACTTGGTGTGTCTCAGAAACGGGATTGCGTGTCACCGTGGTTTTCGTTGCACCAGTTTGATCTAGAGTTTGGACTTCCTCACCGGAAAAGCTCGGCGTGTTTTGGATATCAGTATATTCCCGCTGGGTGAAAGGTGGTAGCCCATCCAGGCCAGAGTTCGACTTTCTCACCGGAAAACCTCGACGTGTTTTGATATACCCGTGTATCACCGCCGGGTGAGAGGTGGTTGCCCATCTAGTCAAGCGCTGGACTTTCTCACCGGAAAACCTCAGCATGATTAGGATAACCATACATCCCCACCGGGTGAGAGGTGATTGCCTATCTAGACTGCCCTGGTCCAGTGTCTCCGACTTCAGCATTTTGCGGTCGTGGCCGCTACCTTCGTAGTTGTGACCAGGATGGAGCTTTTGTCCAAGAGGATGAACCCTCGCCACTAGTGACTTCCACCCATGGGTTGAGCCGGTTTAGGCATATTATCCCAGTATGGGCGTGTTTAGGACATGACCGACCTGTAGAGCAGAGGTACCGTGTCATGCGTAGCCATCATATTTCACCCCTGGTGTAAGCCGGTTTAGCCATATTTCACCAGTGTGAGTGTATACAGGACGTTACCGACCTCTAGACCAGAGGTGCCGTGACATGTGTAGCCCTCGCCACGATACTACTGGGCATACCGATTAAGCTTCACTTTATCCTTTCCATCACCTTTTCACATCGGAGCCACACAGCAACCTTTTTCCCCATTTTCTTCCTTGACCGGGAGGAGCTTCACTCCACGCTCGGCATCAGAAGAATCTCACCAGCATTGTCTTAACCTCTGGGTTAAGACGCTTCGGGGCATTTCGCCCAATATGAGAGCACTCAGGACGTGGTCGACCTCCAGACCAGAGGTGATGTGATTTAACAACTGTTTACTTCCCTTATTCCTTTCTTTCCCCTTTTTCACACAGCAACCCCATTTGCACCTTTCTTCATCGGCTGGGAGGAGTCCCACTACACGCATGGCAGCTAAAGAATCTCTGCAGCTGCCGTAGATGAGCTACCAAATATGATTCTCATCTACCCGAAGCATCTGGTTTTCAGGCGCCAGATATTCGCCTTCGCCCCTTCTCCTGTCAGTTTAAACAGTTCTGCCACGAGAAGGCGAGGAGCTGGACTTGGATGTCAGAGGCTATTGGAGACGCACGCCGTTGGATTGGAGAGAGTATCCTTCACCCCACCTCCGGCAATAACAGTCCTTAGAACCATTACATTTCACTAACCTCTCACTCTCTGTTACTCCTTGATTACATTTCTCTCACCTCAGACTCCCCGTTAGTCCTTGATTACATTTCTCTAACATCTCCCTAATTGATACTCATTGTCAACATTTATCTAACCCCTCCCTCTGTGTTACTCCTTTTTTACATTTCTCTAACCTCTCCATCAATCTTACTAATTGACAACATTTATTTAACCCCTCCCTCTATGTTAATCCTTGATTACATTTCTCTAACCTCTCTATCATTGTTACTTCTTGATGACATTTCTCTAACCTCTCACTCCCTGTTACTCCTCGATTACATTTCTCTCACCTCTCCCTCCCTGTTACTTCTTGATAAATTTCTCTAACCTCTCCCTCCCTGTTAATCCTTGATTACATTTCTCTAACCTATCTCTCTCTCTCTCTCTCTCTCTCTCTGAACCTTAAGTGCCCAGGGCACATGGGGCTTCCGCAAGGGTTTTCCACAAATGCCTGTCCTTCGCCTTTTTTTCTGCTCTTGCCCATCTATCCACCTATCCCTCCCTGTTATTCCTTCATTACATTTCTCTCACCTCTCCCTCCCTCTTACTCTTTGATTACTTTTTTATAACCTCTCTCCACCTGTTACTCCTGGATGACATTTCTCTCCCTCCCTGTTACTCCTTGATTCCACTTCTCTCCCCTCTCCCTCTCTGTTTATTTTTGACATTTCTCTAACGTGTTCTATCCCATCATTCTTTCATAATTTGTTTTAATCTCGTTTTTCCCATCATTGTTTGATTACATTGCTCTCACCTCTTTGCCGCCAGCTTCTGATTACATTACTGCCTTTTCTTCACAGCTACTCTTATTACATTGTTTTATATTAAACTAGAAGAAAAATAAATAATAAAAAGAAGTTGTAAATAACATTTTTTGTCTTTTTTCCTTTAAATTTGAAATAATGCTTGATATGAATCATGTCTAAAACGACAGAATGACTTTGTTGTATCAAAGCATCATTAATTTTAACAAAAGTGTTCCTTCTTCTGCTTCTTCTTCTTCTTCTTCTTCTTCCTCTTCTACTTCTTCAGCTTTCCGCTTCGTTAAGGCTCATTGCTGCAGATAAAGTCCAGTTCCATTCCTCTCTATTCCTAATCTTCTCTCTCCAGTTAGTGGCACCAATTTCTTTTATATCTTCTTCCATGTTGTCTTTAAATCTCTGCCTTGGTATACCCGTGGTCTTGTTTCCCTCATTTCTTGTAGATACATCATTTTCATTTATCTATTCTCTTCCTTTCTTTATACATGGCCCAGCCAGCGTAGTCTGGTCAGTTTCAAGAAATTTATATTTCGTTGGGATTTAAATAAGCTGTCCAGTTCAGTATTCTTTCTAGTTCTCAATTCTCCACTGTTGGTATCCTTTATGGGCCCAAAGATTCTTCTTAGGACCTTGTTCTCAAACATCTGCAACTGTTGTTCGTCTTTCTTTGTTTTACTCCACGTTTCGAATCCATATATGACTGCTGGTCATATAACTTGTACATGTTTCTGTTAGCTGTTGCAACACTTGCTCTTCTTCTTGTTGTCATCTAGCTAGCATGTAACCTGTACATGTTGTTTTGCAGCAAAAAGGTGGAGAAGGGCTTCTTTAATGTGTAAGACAGGTCAGATTACTCATTTTTCCGTCTCTCAAATTAAAATTCGTTCTTTCGTTCAATCACCCTTTAACACTTTCCTGTCCTTTGTCAAAGATTTAGTTTTGTAGATTGTTGTTTTGGTACAGGGTTTTGGATTTTAACATGTGTTGCAAGGCAAAGTATATTTTATTCCCTATCTGTACTCTGCTTTTAATTTCCTCGCTTATTGTGTTGCTTATGTTGAAGGTTGTGCATAGATATTTGTATTTTTCTGCTTTCCTAATAATCATCTCTCCAACATTTATATGAAATGGATCGTTCTGCCTCTGGACTCTTATTATCTTCATATACTTTGTCTTTTCTTAGTTAATGGTCAAGTCCACTTTTAGTGCTACATCTCTCAGGTGTATGCAGGTATTGATAACCTCTTGCACATTTTCCCCATCAGCTTGATATCAGCATATCCTAGTAATTTAGCTTGTTCTTCTGTTCTGCTTTCTTCTTTCACTTTTCTGATTACCTTTTCTAGTACTAGGCTGAATAGTAATGGTGATATTATACCACCTTGTTTTAAAACTGTTCCTATACAGACAGGTTATGACTTTCTTCCTTTATATATTACTATATTCTGTGTATCCTCCATACATATTCTGATCAGATTGATTAATTTATTAAGTATCTCAAATTCTTTCATAATTCTATCACCAACATTATTTATCTTGGCAGTAGACTGGTTAATGAAGGAGGCAACATCAGACAAACGCAGAGGATTACAATGGACCCTTGACACAGTGCTGGAGGACCTTGACTTTGCTGACGACATTTGTCTATTATCAAGCAGTCACAAAGATATGCAAGATAAAATAAACAAGCTAACTCAGAATGCAAACAACATAGGACTA
Source organism: Achatina immaculata (assembly GCA_009760885.1). Taxonomy (NCBI): domain Eukaryota; kingdom Metazoa; phylum Mollusca; class Gastropoda; order Stylommatophora; family Achatinidae; genus Lissachatina; species Lissachatina immaculata. The sequence goes on from CM019699.1 coordinate 11,227,671, forward strand.
AAGATCAACGTAGGAAAGACAAAGTTAATGAAGCAAAATGTGAACAGAGTAGATAACAAGTTAGTGGAGGAGATCAACGAATTTGTATACCTTGGCAGCAGAGTAGTAGAAAATGGAGACAGCACAGAGGACATCAACAGCAGACTTACTAGAGCAAACCAGGCTTTTGCAATGCCTGCAGACTATATGGAAATAAAAAAACTAAGCATAAATATGAAAATCAGGATATTTAAGAGTAATGTTCTAAGTGTACTACTCTATGGAAGTGAATGCTGGAAAATCATAAAAA
>CM019699.1:11228059-11353457 GCA_009760885.1 Achatina immaculata
TTCATGCATTAGAGGCACATAGGGATATGGTGTTAGTGCCCATATTTTCCTTGACCTGTCAGCACACTAGAGGGTGGTATGGTCAGTATCACGCCTGGCCGCCTTTCCTTCCCCAACTCCAGAAGAAGTCGGTTACCCATTTCTTCAGCTGGGTGACTGGGGTGCCTCCGGCTGGATTCGAACCCCCGACCTTCGCCATGAGAGACTAGTGCACTAACCACTTTGCCACTCAGACAGACTAATATAAAATTGTTCATTTGTACATTGTAACCTTTAGATGTGAGAAAACTGTTTTTGAAAGAAATTAAAAATATGAGTAAGTGAATATGTGTGTGAGTAAGTGAATATGTGTGTGAGTAAGTGAATATGTGTGTGAGTAAGTGAATATGTGTGAGTAAGTGAATATGTGTGTGAGTAAGTGAATATGTGTGTGAGTAAGTGAATATGTGTGTGAGTAAGCTTGAGTGAATGAGTCTGAGTGAGAGATAATGAGGAAAAAGTGTGTGTGTGTGTTGTCTGTGTGTGTCTGTGGGTGTGTCTGTCTGTCTGTGTGTGTCTGTATGTGTGTGTCTGTCTGTGTGTGTGCGTGTTTGTATATGTGTCTGTGTGTCTGTTTGTGTGTCTGTCTGTGTGTATGTGTGTCTGTATTTGTGTGTATGTGTGTCTGTGTCTGTGTGTATGTGTGTCTGTGTCTGTGTGTATGTGCGTCTGTGAGAGAGAAAGCAAATGAGAGAGAGAGAGAGCATGAATGTATTTGTGAGTGAGTAATAGTAAGTGTGAGAAACCAAGTGAGAGAGAGAGAGCGAATGTATTTGTGAGTGAGTGATAGTAAGTTTGAAAAAGCAAGTGAAAGAGTGTGTGAACTTATTTCGAGAGAGTGATAGTAAGTGTGAGAAAGCAAGTGAGAGAGAGAGAATGTATTTGTGAGTGAGTAATAGTAAGTGTGAGAAAGCAAGAGAGAGAGAGAAAGAGAATGTATTTGTGAGTGAGTAATAGTAAGTGTGAGAAAGCAAGTGAGAGAGAGAGAGAGAGAGAGAATGTATTTGTGAGTGAGTGATAGTAAGTGTGAGAAAGCAAGTGAGAGAGAGAGAGAGAGAGAGAATGTCTTTGTGAGTGAGTAATAGTAAGTTTGAGAAAGTAAGTGAGAGAGAGAGAGAGAATGTATTTGTGAGTGAGTAATAGTAATGTGAGAAAGCAAATGAGAGAGAGAAGAATGTATTTGTGAGTGAGTAATAGTAAGTGTGAGAAAGCAAGTGAGAGAGGAGAGAGAGAGAGAGAGAGAGAATGTATTTGTGTGAGTAATAGTAATGTGAGAAAGCAAGTGAGAGAGAGAGAATGTATTTGTGAGTGAGTAATAGTAAGTGTGAGAAGCAAGTGAGAGAGAGAGAATGTATTTGTGAGTGAGTAATAGTAAGTGTGAGAAAGCAAGTGAGAGAGAGAGAGAGAGAGAGATGTATTTGTGAGTGAGTGATAGTAAGTATTGGAGGCACAATATTCCCACACAAAGAGATACATAAAACAATGTGGATATCTCCAGATGATAGAACTAGAAACCAAATAGATCATTTTTGTATTAGAAAGCAATACAGAACATCTCTCATGGATGTAAGGGCTTACAGGGGTGCAGATGTCAACAGTGATCACAGCCTGTGCATAGGGAAAATAAAACTAAAATTGAAAAGTCAACACAGGAAATCAGTACACAGAAAGATAAACAGCCACAGCCTACAAGAAGAAAATACTAACATTAATTTCAATCAGAACTTGCCAATCATTCCAAAACACCCAGTGAAGTTGAGGAGATAGGTATAGATGAGTTATGGAATTCTTACAGCACAGCCATAATCACAGCAGCAAAAGTAAGCGCTGGACTGGAAAAACCAAATAGAAAAGCATGGATATCAGATAAAACATGGAAGTATATACATGAAAGACGAGCAGTCAAATTAGACATGTTGAATGCAAAAACAGATCATGAAAGAGATTTGGCAAAAGCAAAATACAAAGAAATAGACAATAAAGTAAAAAGTTCAGCTAGAAGGGATAAAAGAGAATACATAGACAATATGGCGAAAGAGGTAGAAAAAGCAGCAAAAACAGGAGACAGCAAAACTTTATATAACATACAAAAGAGGCTAACAGGTACTATTACAACTAAAGAAAGACCAATCCTTAGCAAAACTGGAACCCTATTAACATCAAATAAAGACCAAAAGCAAAGATGGGCTGAACACTTCCAAGAAATACTCAATCGACCACACCCAAAAGAATTGTTAAACCTTGAAACTGACTTACCAGCCCCACAACTAAATGTCAACCTAGATGAAATTAAATTGCATGAAATTGAAACGGCAGTGAATTTAATGGCTAACAACAAAGCTGCAGGTGAAGATGAAATAACATCCAAAATGCTAAAATCTATCAATAGTGACAACATGAGACAACTACAGAGAATGTTTAACAAGATTTGGAAAGAAGAAAAGGTCCCTCCTAACTGGAAGAAAGGAATCATTGTTAAAATACCAAAAAAGGGAAACCTTAGTGACTGTAACAACTGGAGAGGAGTAACCTTAATATCAGTTGTGTCAAAAGTATTTTGCAAGGTCATTTTGAATAGACTCAAAGATATAGTGGATACTGCAATGAGAGAAGAACAAGCAGGATTTCGAAAAGGGAGAAGCTGTCTCAACCAGATCTTTACTCTAAGAATAATACTTGAAGAACATATTGAAAAGCAGAAACCATTAATACTGAACTTCATAGATTTTAAAAAGGCATTTGATAGCATACACAGAGATTCATTATGGAGAATTTTATGTCTGTATGGAATACCATCTAAAATTGTCAACATCATTAAGGACTTATACAATGGATATGTTTGTGCAGTCAAGACAGAAGAAGGGATGAGTGAATGGTTCCAGATTGAAACAGGTGTGAAACAAGGATGTATACTGTCTCCTTTACTTTTTGGGATTACAATAGACTTCATAATGAAAAAATGCTGCACAGGTAACACAGGTATTGACTGGGTATATGGGACCCAACTAGAAGATCTTGATTTTGCTGATGACATAACTCTTATCAGTAATAATGTGAATTTCATGCAAGAAAAAACAGATAGCCTATCTTCACTGGCTAGCAAAATAGGACTTGAAATTAACAAGGACAAAACATAAATAATGAAAATTCCTCTCAATCAAAATGGAAAAATACACATAGAAGGGACAGATATTGAAGAAGTCAATCAATTTGCATACCTTGGCAGCTACATAGACCGGGATGGTGACACTAGAAAGGAAGTTAGGATCAGAACTGCAAAAGCAGCATCAATCTTCAAGAATCTTGAGAACATATGGAATTCAAAAGTTATAAGCACAAAAACCAAGTTAAGACTATTCAATTCAAATGTAATATCCACCCTCATTTATGCATGCGAAAGCTGGAAAACAACTAAAGAAATAGAAAAGAAATTAGACTCTTTTGAAAACAAATGCCTTAGGAAAATACTTGGCATCAGGTGGAATGAATTCAAGAACAATGCAGAGATAAGACAGATGACTGAACAACAACCAGCCTCATGGGTGATCAGGAAAAGGAGATGGACATATGTTGGTCACTTGATGAGAAGAAATGATCAGAGAATCCCAAAACAAGCCATCAAGTGGAACACAACAGGCCGAAGAAAAAGAGCAGACCGCATGAAACTCTGAAGAGGACAATATTAAGAGAGGCCAAATTAACAGGCATAAAATCCTTTGATGAGGTTGAAAGACTCGCCGAAGACAGGAAAAATTAGCGAACTACTTTGCGAGCCCTATGTGACGTTTAACGGCACGGGAAAGATATAAGATATAAGATAGTAAGTATGAGAAAGCAAGTGAGAGAGAGAGAGAATATATTTGTGAGTGAGTGATAGTAAGTATGAGAAAGCAAGTGAGAGAGAGAGTGAATGTAATGGTAAGTGGGTGATAGTAAGTATGAGAAAGTAAGAGAGAGAGAGTGAATGTATTTGTGAGTAGGTGATAGTAAGTATGAGAAAGCAAATGAGAGAGAGAGAATGTATTTGTGAGTAGGTGATAGTAAGTATGAGAAAGCAAGTGAGAGAGAGAGAGAGAACGTATTTGTGAGTAGGTGACAGTAAGTATAAGAAAGCAAGTGAGAGAGAGAGAGAATGTATTTGTGAGTGAGTGACAGTAAGTATAAGAAAGAACGTGAGAGAGAGAGAGAGAATGTATTTGTGAGTAGTGATAGTAAGTATGAGAAAGCAAGTGAGAGAGAGAGAGAATGTATTTGTGAGTGGGTGATAGTAAGTATGAGAAAGTAAGAGAGAGAGAGAGAGAGAGAGTGAATGTATTTGTGAGTAGGTGATAGTAAGTATGAGAAAGCAAGTGAGAGAGAGAGAATGTATTTGTGAGTAGGTGATAGTAAGTATGAGAAAGCAAGTGAGAGAGAGAGAGAGAGAGAATGTATTTGTGAGTAGGTGACAGTAAGTATAAGAAAGCAAGTGAGAGAGAGAGAGAATGTATTTGTGAGTGAGTGACAGTAAGTATAAGAAAGAACGTGAGAGAGAGAGAGAGAGAATGTATTTGTGAGTAGGTGACAGTAAGTATAAGAAAGCAAGTGAGAGAGAGAGAGAATGTATTTGTGAGTGAGTGATAGTAAGTATGAGAAAGAACGTGAGAGAGAGAGAGAGAGAGAGAATGTATTTGTGAGTGAGTGATAGTAAGTATGAGATAGCAAGTGAGAGAGAGAGAGAGAGAATGTATCTGTGAGTGAGTGATAGTAAGTATGAGAAAGCAAGTGAGAGAGAGAGCGAATGTATTTGTGAGTAGGTGATAGTAAGTATGAGAAAGCAAGTGAGAGAGAGAATGTATTTGTGAGTGAGTGATAGTAAGTATGAGAAAGAACGTGAGAGAGAGAGAGTGAGAGAGAGCGAATGTATTTGTGAGTAGGTGATAGTAAGTATGAGAAAGCAAGTGAGAGAGAGAGAGAGAGAGGGAATGTATTTGTGAGTGAGTGATAGTAAGTATGAGAAAGCAAGTGAGAGAGAGAGAGAGAGGGAATGTATTTGTGAGTGAGTGATAGTAAGTATGAGAAAGCAAGTGAGAGAGAGAGAGAGAGAGAATGTATTTGTGAGTAGGTGATAGTAAGTATGAGAAAGCCAGTGAGAGAGAGAGAGAGAGAGAGAATGTATTTGTGAGTGAGTGATAGTAAGTATGAGAAAGCAACTGAGAAGGAGAGAGAGAGAGAATATATTTGTAAGTGAGTGATAGTAAGTATGAGAAAGCAAGTTAGAGAGAGAGAGAGAGAGAGAGAGAGAGAATGTATTTGTGAGTAGGTGATAGTAAGTATGAGAAAGCAAGTGAGAGAGAGAGAGAGAGAGAGAATGTATTTGTGAGTGAGTGATAGTAAGTATGAGAAAGAACGTGAGAGAGAGAGAGAGAGAATGTATTTGTAAGTGAGTGATAGTAAGTATGAGAAAGCAAGTGAGAGAGAGAGAGAGAGCAAATATATTTGTGAGTGAGTGATAGTAAGTATGAGAAAGCAAGTGAGAGAGAGAGAGAGCGAATATATTTGTGAGTGAGTGATAGTAAGTATGAGAAAGCAAGAGAGAGAGAGAGAATGTATTTGTAAGTGAGTGATAGTAAGTAGGAAAAGCACGTGAGAGAGAGAAAGAGAGAGAGAGAGTGAATGTATTTGTGAGTGAGTGATAGTAAGTATGAGAAAGCAAGTAAGAGAGAGAGTGAATGTATTTGAAAGTGAGTGATATAAGTGTGAGAAAGCAAGTGTGTGAGAGAGAGAGAGAGAAAGAGAGAGTGAATGTATTTGTGAGTGAGTGATAGTAAGCATGAGAAAGCAAATGAGAGAGAGAGAGTGAATGTATTTGTGAGTAAGTGACAGTAAGAATGAGAAAGCTAGTGAGAGAGAGAGAGAGAGAGATTGAGAGAGAGAGCAAATGTATTTGAGGGTGAGTGATAATAAGTGTGAGAATGCAAGTGAGAGAAAGAGTGAATGTATTTGTGAGTAAGTGAGTGAGTGAGTACTGATGAATAAGTCTGAATAAGTACAGGTTAGTGTAAAGTTTGAAAGTGTTGGGGGTTGAGTGAGTGACGATGAGTTTGAGAGAGAGTGCATTGGTGTGAGGGAGCATGTGTGTGCAGTAATGTGTGAATCTGTGTGTGTGTGTGAGTATGAGTAAATGAATACAGATTCATGTAAAGTGTGAGTGAGTGTGAGTAAGTGTGAGTGAGTGTGAGTAAGTGTGAGTGAGTGTGAGTGAGTGTGAGTAAGTGTCAGTGAGTGTGAGTAAGTGTGAGTGAGTGTCAGTAAGTGTGAGTGAGTGTGAGTGAGTGTGAGTAAGTGTGAGTGGGTGTGAGTAAGTGTGAGTGAATGTAAGTGAGTGAGTGTGAGTAAGTGTGAGTTAGTATGAGTAAGTGTGAGTGAGTGTTAGTGAGTGTGACTGAGTGTTAGTGAGTGTGAGTGAGTGTGAGTAGGTGTGAGTGAGTGTAAGTAAGTATGAGTGAGTGTAAGTAAGTGTGAGTGAGTGTAAGTAAGTGTAAGTAAGTGTGAGTAAGTGTAAGTAAGTGTAAGTAAGTGCGAGTAAGTGTAAGTAAGTGTGAGTAAGTGCAAGTAAGTGTAAGTAAGTGCAAGTAAGTGTGAGTAAGTGTAAGTAAGTGTGAGTAAGTGTAAGTAAGTGTGAGTAAGTGTAAGTAAGTGTAAGTAAGTGTGAGTAAGTGTAAGTAAGTGTAAGTAAGTGTGAGTAAGTGTGAGTACGTGCGAGTAAGTGTAAGTAAGTGTGAGTAAGTGTGAGTAAGTGTGAGTAAGTGTAAGTAAGTGTGAGTAAGTGTGAGTAAGTGTGAGTAAGTGTAAGTAAGTGTGAGTAAGTGTAAGTAAGTGTGAGTAAGTGCAAGTAAGTGTGAGTAAGTGTGAGTAAGTGTGAGTAAGTGTAAGTAAGTGTAAGTAAGTGTGAGTAAGTGTAAATAAGTGTGAGTAAGTGTGAGTAAGTGTGAGTAAGTGTAAGTAAGTGTGAGTAAGTGTGAGTAAGTGTGCGTAAGTGTAAGTACGTGCGAGTAAGTGTAAGTAAGTGTGAGTAAGTGTAAGTAAGTGTGAGTAAGTGTGAGTAAGTGTGAGTGAGTGTGAGTAAGTGTAAGTAAGTGTGAGTAAGTGTGAGTATGTGTGAGTAAGTGTGAGTAAGTGTAAGTAAGTGTGAGTAAGTGTGAGTATGTGTGAGTGTGAGTAAGTATGAGTGAGAAGAACAATTGTGAGTGAGGGAGAAAATGAAATAAAGTGAGTGGAGGTAGTGTATTGGTATGACAGACTGTGTGAGTGTGCACGAATGTGTTTGTCTGTCAGCATGTATGAGTGAATTTGTGAGAGAGCATGAGTGAGTGAGAGAATGTGTATGAGTAAGTTTAAGTGAATGAGTCTGTGTGAGAAAGAATGAGTAGTGTAAAGTGTGAGTGACAGTGTGAGTGAGTGACAGTGAGAGTGATAGTGAGCATGACAGTGAGTGTGAGAATGAGTAAGTGTGGCCATCAATGAATGTGTGTGTGAATGCATGACTGAGTGAAAGTTAGTGTGAGTGATTGCATAAATGTGTATAAGTGAATGTAAGAGTGAGTAAATGTGCACAAGTCAATGTAAGAGTGAGTAAATGTGCACAACTGAATGCAAGAGTGAATAAATGTGCACGAGTGAATGTAAGAGAGAGCAAATGTGCACAAGTGAGTGTAAGAGAGAGCAAATGTGCACAAGTGAGTGTAAGGGTGAGTAAATATGCACTAGTGAATGTAAGAGTGAGTAAATGTGTGAGTGAATGAGTGTGACAGAGTGTAAATTTGTGTGTCTCAGAGTGAATGAATGTGTGAGTGAGTGTGTAGTAAGTGCAAATGTGGGTGTGAGTGTATGAGTGTGTGTGTGAGCATATGTATATGTGTGTGAGTGATTGTGCATGAGTGTCTATATGAGAGAGTGAGTCCTAGTGTGAGAGTGTGAGTGTATGAGTGAATGGGCGAGTAAGTGAATGAGTGAACAAGTTTGTGTGAGTGAATCTGATTGAGTGAGACTGAGTATACGTTAGTGTAAAGTGTGAATGTTAGGTTGTGTGAGAGTGTTAATGAGAGAGTGTGGGTGTGAATGCAAGTTAGTAAGTGTGACAGATGAGGCATGAGTCTATGAGTGGGTCTTTGAGTGTCAGTGAATGTGTGTGTGTGTGTTTGAGCAAATATGTGAATGACTTATGTGAGTGAGTGTCCATGAGTTTCTGTGTGAGTGAACGACATCATGAATTTAGTAACTGATAGGAATGAGCGAGCAAGCGACAGAGTGACAGTATGAGAGTATGTGTGTATCCAAAGAGTGAAAGATATATAAATATGTATGTTGTCTCAAAACTCTCCATACACATCGTTAATATTTTTGTGTCAAATACCTTTGAACAATGAGCTCAACAAAACTCAGTAAATCTTTTCTAAGCCTGGACTGGGAAACTGCTGCAAGATTCCAACAGAACTTAGCAGGCAGCAAAGCAAGCTGATAGACTGGCTGGCTCTGCCATCATCGAAGACAGACAAACACTGGATCGAGCTGATACTGTTAACATGCTCAGAGAGAGGCAGAGTGGAGAAGTTCAAGGGCAGAGAATTTACATCGCTGCTCTGCCTGAAACAGCTGGGAATACAGATCGGCACGGCCAGGAACAAGATGAGTACTGGACGTGCGAGACAACCGGTCAACCACCGCAGAACAGGCGCTATCAGCCACAGGACACTGATGAGTCTGTGTGAGAAAGAATGAGTAGTGTAAAGTGTGAGTGACAGTGTGAGTGTGAGAGTGAGTGAGTGTGACAGAGTGTAAATTTGTGTGTCTCAGAGTGAATGAATGTGTGAGTGAGTGTGTAGTAAGTGCAAATGTGGGTGTGAGTGCATGAGTGTGTGTGTGAGCATGTGTATATGTGTGTGAGTGATTGTGCATGAGTGTCTATATGAGAGAGTGAGTCCTAGTGTGAGAGTGTGAGTGTATGAGTGAATGGGCGAGTAAGTGAATGAGTGAACAAGTTTGTGTGAGTGAATCTGATTGAGTGAGACTGAGTATACGTTAGTGTAAAGTGTGAATGTTAGGTTGTGTGAGAGTGTTAATGAGAGAGTGTGGGTGTGAATGCAAGTTAGTAAGTGTGACAGATGAGGCATGAGTCTATGAGTGGGTCTTTGAGTGTCAGTGAATGTGTGTGTGTGTGTTTGAGCAAATATGTGAATGACTTATGTGAGTGAGTGTCCATGAGTTTCTGTGTGAGTGAACGACATCATGAATTTAGTAACTGATAGGAATGAGCGAGCAAGCGACAGAGTGACAGTATGAGAGTATGTGTGTATCCAAAGAGTGAAAGATATATAAATATGTATGTTGTCTCAAAACTCTCCATACACATCGTTAATATTTTTGTGTCAAATACCTTTGAACAATGAGCTCAACAAAACTCAGTAAATCTTTTCTAAGCCTGGACTGGGAAACTGCTGCAAGATTCCAACAGAACTTAGCAGGCAGCAAAGCAAGCTGATAGACTGGCTGGCTCTGCCATCATCGAAGACAGACAAACACTGGATCGAGCTGATACTGTTAACATGCTCAGAGAGAGGCAGAGTGGAGAAGTTCAAGGGCAGAGAATTTACATCGCTGCTCTGCCTGAAACAGCTGGGAATACAGATCGGCACGGCCAGGAACAAGATGAGTACTGGACGTGCGAGACAACCGGTCAACCACCGCAGAACAGGCGCTATCAGCCACAGGACACTGATGAGTCTGTGTGAGAAAGAATGAGTAGTGTAAAGTGTGAGTGACAGTGTGAGTGTGAGAGTGAGTGAGTGTGCATGAATGTGAAAGTTTGAATGTGTGCGCGTGGCTGTCGATGACTGTGTATGTGAGTGAATGTGTCAGTGTGAGTGAAATATACTAAAAAACTTATGGGAGGAGAAATAAAAAAAAATAATATGTTCAAATTAAATAGTTTTTCCATGAAATTTTACTGTCCTCTCTGAACAGTATCAGCAGTCCAGCATCTTCATGAGTTGAAAACCAAAAAAAAAAAATAACTAGTCATTAATATGACTAAAAATCATATGCCATGTTCTTTTACTTCTACTTACTACACCCATCTGAAGTTTGATCTTAAGCAATGAATGAGAAGAATCTACATGCAAATACCAGTCTTTTCTCTATTTTAATATGTGACAAGGTAGAGACTACAGTTCAATGGACAAACTTTAAAGAAGCAAGTCAGACTATCTCTACTGTGTGTAAAAAGACTAGTTTGACTATCTCTGTGGTGTGTGAAAAGCATGTTAGACTACCTCTGTAGTGTGTAAAGAGGCAAGTTAGACTATGACAGATAAAGAAGCAAAGAATCCAATGGTTCAGCCACTACAGGATACAGATAACAAGAAAGGCCCAAAAAGAGATGGACAGATGATATCAGAAACACATTCACTAATTATGGCATGACAGACACTGAAGCCACCCATTTGCCTTGATAACACTAACTGAACTTCCCTCAGTATCTCATGGTACAAGAGGAAGGATAAAGTAAGTAAGTATAAGTAAGTTTGACAACCTCTGTAGTGTGTAAAAAAAAGGCTAGTTTGGCTACCTATGTAGTGTGTAAAAAGGTGAGTTTGACTACCCCATAGCATAAAGGTTAGCTTGACTACTTCTGTAGTTTGTAAAAAGGCTAATTTTACTACCTCTGTAGTGTGTAAAAAAAAAGGCTAGTTTGGCTACCTATGTAGTGTGTAAAAAGGTGAGTTTGACTACCCCATAGCATAAAGGTTAGCTTGACTACTTCTGTAGTTTGTAAAAAGGCTAATTTTACTACCTCTGTAGTGTGTAAAAGGCTAATTTTACTACCTCTGTAGTGTGTAAAAAGGTGATTTTGACTACCACTGCATGTTAAAAAGGCTAGTTTGACTACCCTGCATGTTAAAAAGGCTAGTCTGATTATAATGTGTAAAAAAAGTCAGACTACCCAATAGCATGTTAAAATGGCTAGTTAAAATACTTCTGTAGTGTGTAAAAAAGGCTAGTTTGACCAACTCTGTAGTATGTAAAAAAGCTAGTTTGATGACCTCTGTGTTGTGTAGAAAGTATAGTTTGTCTGCTTCAGTAAAAAAGGCTAGTTTGACTACCCTGCATGTTAAAAAGGCTAGGTTGACATCCTCTGTAGTGTGTAAAAAATAGGTCAGTTAGACTATCCCATAGCATGTAAAAAGTCTAGTCAGATTATGCTCTCTCCCTCTCTCTCTCTCACTTGCTTTGTCAAACTTACTATCACTCACTCACATATACATTCTCTCTCTCTCTCTCTCTCTCTCTCACTTGCTTTCTCACACTTACTATCACTCACTCAAAAAATACATTCACTCTTTCTCTCTCTCACTTGCTTTCTCACACTTACTATTACTCACTCACAAATACATTTGCTCTCTCTCTCACTTGCTTTATCACAATTACTCACTTATAAATACATTCATTCTCTCTCTCTCTCTTGCTTTCTCACACTTACTATTACTCACTCACAAACACAATCACTCTCTCTCTCTCTCACTTGCTTTCTCACACTTACTATCACTCACTCAAAAAAATACATTCACTCTTTCTCTCTCTCACTTGCTATCTCACACTTACTATCACTCACTCACAAATACATTCGCTCTCTCTCTCACTTGCTTTATCACAATTACTCACTTATAAATACATTCATTCTCTCTCTCTCTCTTGCTTTCTCACACTTACTATTACTCACTCACAAACACAATCACTCTCTCTCTCTCTCTCACTTGCTTTCTCACACTTACTATCACTCACTCAAAAAAATACATTCACTCTTTCTCTCTCTCACTTGCTATCTCACACTTACTATCACTCACTCACAAATACATTCGCTCTCAGCTGCACATCATGAAGACCAGATGTAATCAGAAGTTTGAAGTTTGGATTTAACCATCTTTTCTTCTGGAGGACAGTGGTGTGCTACGACAATGTCTACAATAGGGCTATAAAGTTAGTCAAAACATCAGAAACAGAGGGACAGCTCAAGCACATACAGCAAAACAATCACAGACTTTCCAGCAGCATCAGAAGAAGGGAGCTCCTCTGTCAAATCATGGCACACAAAGAAGTATACACCTAATGCCTACAGTAAACATCACAATGAACCTAAATCCCAGAGAGTGAGCTATTCTGTGGTGCTTTTCCCTTAATTCCTAGTGTTCAGTTTGAATCACCATATCTCTTTAAGTAAAATGTATTACTGAAGATTTGTAGCAAGAACCTCAATTCAGCTCCTGAGTTAAACTGAAGATCTGGGAAAATGACAGCAGGAAACTTTCTATACAGAACAAAAATCCCAGAGTTAAATAATTTAGCAGTGTAGCCTGAAATAACCTACAAGATTTCTTTCAATACCTGGACCAACAAAAACTGAACAAATACTACTAAAGCTGTTATCACACCAAGGAAACTGCTCTTTACTGGAGTGTTATAGCATCTATAAGCAGCATAATGAGAGCAGAGATGGGTAGCTAAATAGACCTGCCATGTAAAATGCACTAAAGATAGGTTTAAATGAAAATGATAGCATCAACAATTTTAAATGAAAGACAGTACAATATTTTAATTATGATCAGAACACACATCTCTAAATAGTCATACCAACAACAGTTGATTAAATCATCCTTCATTGTATTCAATGTGTGCCATGCTGTTATACACAGTGCAACCCATATGAAAATGTAAACCATCAGCTACTCAATAGCAGTTACACACAGCACAACCCCTATGAAAATGTAAATTACCAGCTACTCAATAGCAGTTACACAGCACAACCCATATTAAAGTGTAAACCATCAGCTACTCAATAGCAGTTACACAGCACAACCCATATTAAAATGTAAACCATCAGCTACTCAACATCAGTTACACACAGAGCAACCCATATGAAAATGTAAACCATCAGCTACTCAACATCAGTTACACAAAGAGCAACCCATACGAAAATGTAAACCATCAGCTACTCAATAATCTAGCAAATGCCATTACAATGGCTCCCTTCTTTCACAGCAGACTTCAGTATTAGTACTAACACTTTTCATGTAAGGAGCCAACTTTGAAGCAGGCTAATGTCAGCTTTCTTTTTTTTAAACAGTCATACCAACAGTTTCATTCTTACATGATACCTGGGTCACCTATCTCTGATCTTTGCAGACTTACTTACTTCCTATCCTTTCTTACGTGATATCTGGGTCACCTATCTCTGTTCTGTGTGGGAACAATGAAAGATGGAGTGATGAAGGGCAGAATGTAAGACGGGCCTGCGTGCCCAATTCTTTACCCTTTAAAAATAAAGATTATTCATTCATTCATTCTTTGCTGGTTTACTTCCTTTTTACCCTTTCTTACATGATATCTAGGTCACCTATCTCTGTTCTTTGCAGACTTACTTACTTCCTACCCTTTCTTATATCATATCTGGGTCACCTTTCTCTGTTCTTTGCAGACTTACTTACTTCCTACCCTTTCTTACATGATATCTGGGTCACCTTTCTCTGTTCTTTGCAGGTTTACTTCCTTCTTACCCTTTTTTACATCATACCTGGGTCACCTATCTCTGTTCTTTGCAGACTTACTTACTTCCTACCCTTTCATACATGATACCTGGACCACCTACCTCTGTCCTTTGCAGACTTACTTCCTCTATACCCTTTTCTTAATATATACATATATATATATTTTTTTTTTTTCAGTTAAAATTTTATCTGGGTCACTTGATGTTCTTTTGTTCATGCATGAGTGGTTGCATACTGAGGCATCCTAAGCATGAGAAGTAATGATTGTGGAGAGAATTAAGATATAAGAGACAGAAAGTATTAGAAATGACTGAAGGCTGTAAAGCAAGTATCAGTGTGGAAGATGACATGCTGTTGTTTGCTAGCATCAACACCAGCTTGTCACAGAACTTTCTGTATGTGAATGTTTGCCTATAAGCACAAGTGTTGAAATATTCAAAGCATGTTTCATTAACATAAAAGTCCTGAACCAGCTGTGATGACATACAGGCTTACTGTTGTGCTAGGGAACAGAGCAATGATATAAAGTAAAAAAAATCAATGAGAGCAGCATAGCCTTTATTTTGCTTGCACATACATAAGGACAACACATGTAAATAACTAGCTATATAACACTAGAAAATGCCTGTAACACTTCAATAAATGGAGAAACACAAATATTTACTGCACATAATCTTACCTTAACATTTCTTTTTTCTTGCCTAAGTGGATGATGACACTAAGTATGGTACAAGATAGCAGCTGTATTTCCAGTCAGGTTTGGTACCAAATTCCTAGCACTTACTGCAGGAAGGAGGCCACACAGTAGACCTAAATGAAGATATTAAAATATTTTAAAGTCATCAATGTGAGATTTTCCTATGAGCTAAGAAGTCTGGGAAAAACTTGCAAAAAGAAACTCATATGGAGAGTGGCTCTGCACACAGATGCATTATCATTTTAGGAAGAAATGAGGACCAAACCTGAAACTAGAAGATGCAAGTGCAAGAAATCTGGACCTTGCAGCAAAAATAATAATGGCGTTACTGTGGCCGGCAATGAAAGCCTAACATTGGTAAAGTCAGCCATGAGATGAGCTTCTCAGCAAGATGATGCTCAGCAAAACCTACAACAGCTGATATATGTCTACTTCAAAACTGTCATACTGGACAAAAAGTATCAGTATAGTACAGATGGTGAATTATTAGGAGCGTAGATTGGGAAAGTTTGAAGGAGACATGTATTGCTGAGGCTCATCTTCAGAACTGTACCTCAATGTTGTTGTTCTCTTTTGGGTGAAAAGGACTTGGGTGGAGATGTACTAGTAGAGGTTATAAGAGTGAACTTGAAGGCTCAGAATCTGAAGGGTTAGGGGTGACTCGGCTGTAGCAGTCGATTCTTGAACAAGTTGTGCAAGAGTGTTTGCCACATGGAATGGAAGTCTTCATCTTATCTCTCAGTTCCCTGTAAATTGTTCTACCATTTTCTAGATTAATATTGACTTTAGAACTGTCAAAAAAGATTCAGCCTTTCTAAAAATGCAACCATCTTCTCTGACATGGCAGTCCCTTCTGCAAGCTCTTTTGATGTCATTTCCCTAGGCTGAGTAGGTTATCTTCAGAAAGATTCATGTTCAATGAATAGTCATCCCTGCTCTTGAACTGTCAGCAGATCATCTGTTAGTGGCTGATCTTGAGATGCTAACAATTCAGTAACATCTTCAGCCTCTACTTTCTAGGTCCAGTTGGTGACTTGGTGAAAAGGAGAAAAAATTGTCGAGTTCTTGTGTTTTCAATGTTATGTGTAACAAAACAAGCTCACATAATACATTTCTGCTCTATGCCTGAATAAAAACATAATTTTAAGTGAATATTTTAAAAATATTCCTCAAATTTTAGTTTAATATATGAAGCCTTATTATGACAAACTCTTTTCATAAGTAATATTTATGAAAGTAAAATAGTCACCTACCTAATTGTTTAACACTGGTGTGTGCAAGGAAAAGCAAGGAGATCAGTGTCAGTATGAGGAACCAACTTATTTATTGCATTATTTCTCCTGATATTTCAATCAAGTTTAGATTTTATATGCTGTTTTTTAATGTAAAGCAGTGGTTCCCAAAGTTTTTGAGATGTTGTCCCCTTTGCCTCACGCCAAAGTCCAAGCACTCTCAAAAACTTTTTTTCCCATCAGCGGGTTCTGAACCCTGCCCACCACCACACTCCCAACTCCCCAATGTGTTCCCTGCCCACCACCACCCTCCAAACTCCCCAATATGTTCCCTGCCCACCACCACCTTCTCAACTCCCCAATGTGTTCCCTGCCCACCACCACCCTCCAAACTCCCCAATATGTTTCCTGCCCACCACCACCTCCCAACTCCCCAATGTGTTCCCTGCCCACCACCCCCTCCCAACTCCCCAATAAGTTCCCTGCCCACTACCAACCTCCAAACTCCCCAATATGTTCCCTGCCCACCACCACCCTCCAAACTGCCCAATATGTTCCCAGCCCACCACTCCCTCTCAACTCCCCAATGTGTTCCATGCCCACCACCACCCTCCCAACTCCCCAATATGTTCCCTGTTCACCACCACCCTCCCAACTCCCCAATATGTTCCCTGCCCACCACCACCCTCCCAACTTCCCAATATGTTCCCTGCCCACCACCACCCTCCCAACTCCCCAATGTGTTCCATGCCCACCACCACCCTCCCAACTCCCCAATATGTTCCCTGCCCACCACCACCCTCTCAACTCCCCAATATTTTACCTGCCCACCACCATCTTCCCAACTCCCCAATGTGTTCCATGCCCACCACCACCCTCCCAATTCCCCATTGTGTTCCCTGCCCACCACCACCCTCCCAACTCCCCAATATGTTCCCTTCCCACCACCACCTTCAAAACTCCCCAATATGTTCCTTGCCCACCACCACCCTCCAAACTCACCAATGTGTTCCCTGCCCACCACCACCCTCCAAACTCATCAATGTGTTCCCTGCCCACCACCACCCTCCAAACTCCCCAATATGTTCCCTGCCCACCACCACACTCCAAACTCACCAATATGTTCCATGCCCATCACCACCTTCCCAACTCCCCAATATGTTCCCTGTTCACCACCACCCTCCAAACTTATCAATGTGTTCCCTGCCCACCACCACCCTGCCAACTCAATATGTTCCCTGCCCACCACCACCCTGCCAACTCAATATGTTCCCTGCCAACCACCACCCTGCCAACTCCCCAATATGTTCCCTACCCACCACAACCCTCCAAACTCACCAATGTGTTCCCTGCCCACCACCACTCTCTCAAATCCCCAATATGTTCCCTACCCACCACAACCCTCCAAACTCACCAATGTGTTCCCTGCCCACCACCACTCTCTCAAATCCCCAATATGTTCCCTACCCACCACAACCCTCCAAACTCACCAATGTGTTCCCTGCCCACCACCACTCTCTCAACTCCCCAATATGTTCCCTACCCACCACAACCCTCCAAACTCACCAATGTGTTCCCTGCCCACCACCACTCTGCCAACTCAATATGTTCCCTGCCCACCACCACTCTCTCAACTCCCCAATATGTTCCCTGCCCACCATCCCCTCCCAACTCCCCAATGTGTTCCCTGCCCACCACCACCCTCCCAACTCCCCAATATGTTCCCTGCCCACCACCCCCTCCCAACTCCCCAATATGTTCCCTGCCCACCACCATCCTCCCAACTCCCCAGTGTGTTCCCTGCCCACCACCACCCTCCCAACTCCCCAATATTTTCCCTGCCCACCACCTCCTTGCCAACTCCCCAATATGTTCCCTGCCCACCACCATCCTCCCAACTCCCCAATATGTTCCCTGCCCACCACCCCTCCCAACTCCCCAATATGTTCCCTGCCCACCACCACCCTCCCAACTCCCCAATATGTTCCCTGCCCACCACCACCCTCCCAACTCCCCAATATGTTCCCTGCCCACCACCCCCTCCCAACTCCCCAATATGTTCCCTGCTCACCACCACCCTCCCAACTTCCCAATATGTTCCCTGCACACCACACCCTACCAACTCCCCAATATGTTCCCTGCCCACCACCATCCTCCAAACTCCCCAATGTGTTCCCTGCTCACCACCACCCTCCCAACTTCCCAATGTGTTCCCTGCCCACCACCCCCTACCAACTCCCCAATATGTTCCCTGCCCACCACCATCCTCCCAATTCCCCAATATGTTCTCTGCCCACCACCATCCTACCAACTCCCAAAAGTGTTCCCTGCCCACCACCCCCTACCAACTCCCAAAAGTGTTCCCTGCCCACCACCCCCTCCCAACTCCCAAAAGTGTTCCCTGCCCACCACCTACTCCCAACTCCCCAATAACTAGCTATATAACACTAGAAAATGCCTACAACATTTCAATAAATGGAAACAGAACAAACACAAATATTTACTGTACATAATCTTACCTTAACATTTCTTTTTTCTTGCCTAAGTGGATGATGACACTAAGTATGGTACAGGATAGCAGCTGTATTTCCAGTCAGGTTTGGTACCAAATTCCTAGCACTTACTGCAGGAAGGAGGCCACACAGTAGACCTAAACGAAGATATTAAAATATTTTAAAGTCATCAATGTGAGATTTTCCTATGAGCTAAGAAGTCTGGGAAAAACTTGCAAAAAGAAAGTCATATGGAGAGTGACTCTGCACGCAGATGCATTATCATTTTAGGAAGAAATGAGGACCAAACCTGAAACTAGAAGATGCAAGTGCAAGAAAACTGGACCTTGCAGCAAAAATAATAATGGCGTTACTGTGGCCAGCAACACAAGCCTAACATTGGTAAAGTCAGCCATGAGATGAGCTTCTCAGCAAGATGATGCTCAGCAAAACCTACAACAGCTGATATATGTCTACTTCAAAACTGTCATACTGGACAAAAAGTATCAGTATAGTACAGATGGTGAATTATTAGGAGCGTAGATTGGGAAAGTTTGAAGGAGACATGTATTGCTGAGGCTCATCTTCAGAACTGTACCTCAGTGTTGTTGTTCTCTTTTGGGTGAAAAGGACTTGGGTGGAGATGTACTAGCAGAGGTTATAAGAGTGAACTTGAAGGCTCAGAATCTGAAGGGTTAGGGGTGACTCGGCTGTAGCAGTCGATTCTTGAACAAGTTGTGCAAGAGTGTTTGCCACATGGAATGGAAGTCTTCTGCTTATCTCTCAGTTCCCTGTAAATTGTTCTACCATTTTCTAGATTAATATTGACTTTAGAACTGTCAAAAAAGATTCAGCCTTTCTAAAAATGCAACCATCTTCTCTGACATGGCAGTCCCTTCTGCAAGCTCTTTTGATGTCATTTCCCTAGGCTGAGTGGGTTATCTTCAGAAAGATTCATGTTCAATGAATAGTCATCCCTGCTCTTGAACTGTCAGCAGATCATCTGTTAGTGGCTGATCTTGAGATGCCAACAATTCAGTAACATCTTCAGCCTCTACTTTCTAGGTCCAGTTGGTGACTTGGTGAAAAGGAGAAAAAATTGTCGAGTTCTTGTGTTTTCAATGTTATGTGTAACAAAACAAGCTCACATAATACATTTCTGCTCTATGCCTGAATAAAAACATAATTTTAAGTGAATATTTTAAAAATATTCCCCAAATTTTAGTTTAATATGTGAAGCCATATTATGACAAACTCTTTTCATAAGTAATATTTATGAAAGTAAAATAGTCACCTACCTAATTGTTTAACACTGGTGTGTGCAAGGAAAAGCAAGGAGATCAGTGTTAGTATGAGGAACCAACTTATTTATTGCATTATTTCTCCCGATATTTCAATCAAGTTTAGATTTTATATGCTGTTTTTTAATGTAAAGCAGTGGCTCCCAAAGTTTTTGAGATGTTGTCCCCTTTGCCTCACACCAAAGTCCTAGCACTCTCAAAAACTTTTTTCCCCCATCAGCGGGTCTGAAC
Organism: Achatina immaculata; assembly: GCA_009760885.1. Taxonomy (NCBI): domain Eukaryota; kingdom Metazoa; phylum Mollusca; class Gastropoda; order Stylommatophora; family Achatinidae; genus Lissachatina; species Lissachatina immaculata. Next base: position 11,247,629 of record CM019699.1, read on the forward strand.
CCTGCCCACCACACCCTCCCAACTCCCCAATATGTTCCCTGCCCACCACCATCCTCCAAACTCCCCAATGTGTTCCCTGCTCACCACCACCCTCCCAACTTCCCAATATGTTCCCTGCCCACCACTCCCTACCAACTCCCCAATATGTTCCCTGCCCACCACCATCCTCCAAACTCCCCAATGTGTTCCCTGCCCACCACCACCCTCCCAACTTCCCAATGTGTTCCCTGCCCACCACCCCCTCCCAACTCTCCAATATGATCCCTGCCCACCACCATCCTCCCAATTCCCCAATATGTTCTCTGCCCACCACCATCCTACCAACTCCCAAAAGTGTTCCCTGCCCACCACCCCCTCCCAACTCCCAAAAGTGTTCCCTGCCCACCACCCCCTCCCAACTCCCAAAAGTGTTCCCTGCCCACCACCTACTCCCAACTCCCCAATATGTTCCCTGCCCACCACCCCCTCCCAACTCCCCAGTGTGTTCCCTGCCCACCACCATCCTCCCAAATCCCCAATATGTTCCCTGCCCACTACCCCCTCCCAACTCCCCAATATGTTCCCTGCTCACCACCATCCTCCCAACTCCCCAATATGTTCCCTGCTCACCACCCCCTCCCAACTCCCCAATATGTTCCCTGCTCACCACCATCCTCCAAACTCCCCAGTGTGTTCCCTGCCCACCACCACCTTCCCAACTCCCCAATATGTTCCCTGCCCACCACCCCTCCCAACTCCCCAATATGTTCCCTGCCCACCACCACCCTCCCAACTCTCCAATATGTTCCCTGCCCACCACCACCCTCCAAATTCCCCAATATGTTCCCTGCCCACCACCACCTTCCCAACTCCCCAATATGTTCCCTGCCCACCACCCCTCCCAACTCCCCAATATGTTCCCTGCCCACCACCATCCTCCCAACTCCCCAATATGTTCCCTGCCCACCACCACCCTCCCAACTCCCCAATATGTTCCCTGCCCACCACCACCCAGCCAACTCCACAATATGTTCCCTGCCCACCATCCCCTCCCAACTCCCCAATATGTTCCCTGTCCACCACCATCCTCCCAACTCCCCAATGTGTTCCTTGCCCACAACCACCCTCCCAGCTCCCCAATATGTTCCCTGCCCACCACCCCTCCCAACTCCCCAATATGTTCCCAGCCCACCACCACCCTCCCAACTCCCCAATATGTTCCCTGCCCACCACCACCCTGCCAACTCCCCAATATGTTCCCTGCCCACCACCACCCTCCCAACTCCCCAATATGTTCCCTGCCCACCACCACCCTGCCAACTCCCCAATATGTTCCCTGCCCACCACCCACCCTCCCAACTCCCCAATATGTTCCCCTTAACCTCACAATGCACTTTGTGAAGCAGTGTTCTAAATTTTCTGTGAAAGCTACCACAATATGTCATCCCTTGTCCACTAATGTATGTTGTGCCCTACAACACAGAATTTATATGATCATTTTAAGAAAGCAGTCCAGAGAAGCTATACTAATATATATCTATATTCTTATACACAGAATCATTTTTTCAGTGAGTGATAATGTAACCTCCTCTTGCAATATTAAATACCTACTGGGTCATGGTATCATACAGACCATAAGTGTTTATGGTTTACTTCACATTAATATCTTCATAATATATAGAACTGTATGTTGTTTCATTAATACAAATACATCAACTCTTAACAAGTACAAGTTAACCACTCTTTCATCACCCTATCAGTAATACTGATTTGAAAATGCCTGCATGAATACTGCTTTGTTAGACAATAAAGTAAAAGACTGGATGTTACCATCAGGACTATATATTTTTTAATGGCTGCATGAACTTCTCTCAGTTTACTAATCTGCTAGTACCGTATTATGCTAGTACCATGTTCTGCTAGTACCGTGTTATGCTAGTACCATGTTCTGCTAGTACCATGTTCTGCTAGAACCATGTTCTGCTAGAACCATGTTCTGCTAGTACCATGTTCTGCTAGAACCATGTTCTGCTAGTATCGTGTTCTGCTAGTACCATGTTCTGCTAGTACCATGTTCTGCTAGAACCGTGTTATGCTAGTACCATGTTCTGCTAGTACCATGTTCTGCTAGTACCATGTTCTGCTAGAACCGTGTTATGCTAGTACCATGTTCTGCTAGTACCATGTTATGCTAGTACCATGTTCTGCTAGAACCGTGTTATGCTAGTACCATGTTCTGCTAGTACCATGTTCTGCTAGAACCGTGTTATGCTAGTACCATGTTCTGCTAGAACCATGTTCTGCTAGTACCATGTTCTGCTAGTACCATGTTCTGCTAGAACCATGTTCTGCTAGTATCATGTTCTGCTAGTACCATGTTCTGCTAGTACCATGTTCTGCTAGAACCGTGTTATGCTAGTACCATGTTCTGCTAGTACCATGTTCTGCTAGAACCATGTTCTGCTAGTATCATGTTCTGCTAGTACCGTGTTCTGCTAGTACCATGTTCTGCTAGTATCGTGTTCTGCCAGTACCGTGTTCTGCTAGTACCATATTGAAGTTCCAGAAGAGGGATTTTTTTTCTGGTACACATAAAAAAGGCCCCAGTGTCCATCCAACCTCTAAAACTTGGTAGCAGAGAAATCTGGGAAGGTAAATGCAACCATGCTTGATACTGACCACATCACACTTTCATGTGCCACACGTCGTATGGGCCTAACACTGTATCCCCAATATGCCTTAATGGGGTGGAAATTGGAATTTTACCTTTAACTGTATTAGTTTGCACAAGTTTCCATGCAGTAATGTCTACTAATGCAGTACTCATCAAAACTGAGTTTTAAATACATCTTCTTGCCCAAAGACTCACATGTATGTTAGTCTTTCTCTTATATTTTCCCAGACAAAGGGTAAGACAGAAGAATATAACAATTGTAGAAAACAACCCATTTATTTTTGGTGTTTCTCTGTGATGTGATTTTGGCATATATGCAATAAGTGCTTTGGACAGACAGAAAAACAGATCCTCAAAGAAGTTTCAGAAAACTAGCTAAAATGATAACAAAAAAGACAAAATTTTCTGGATATGTCATGAGATGACAAAAGTTGGAGACCTAGTAATGACTGGAAAATTTAAGGGGAGAACAAAGAAAAGAAGGCCAATAGAAGAATATCTCAGTGGACTGAACAAGTGCCAAGGATAAAGAAAAGCATGTGAATTAATCAAACACCAAGGATTACATAAGCTGGAGAAGCATCATCACCAATGCCATCCAGCATGGCACATAATAGTAATGTGCTATAATTAACAAAATTTACACTCTATAAAGTCTGAACTTTACTGCAGGCAGACAAAATACAATCTGTTCCTTCTTGGATAAAGTTGCCAAAGAAAGTGAACTGAAAGGCCTTACTTTGAACATCAAAAAGACAGAGACTTTGGTTATATCTAAAAAACAGAATCCACCAACCAGCAGTATAAAATTAAATGGAACTATTCTAAAGAGAATATTGTTAAAGAAGATGTAGACATAGAAAACATTACGATGCCATAACAATTGGAGGTTATGAAATACCAGAGATTAGATATGCTGATGACACAGTATTACTGTCCACAACACAAAAAGGAATGGAAAAACTAATTATGTCAGTCTGTAAGAACAGCAAACATTCTACTAAATCCATTCCTGACACACACCACCGGACAAGCCACACCTTACAATTTACAGCTAAGTACTCTTTTTAAAAAAATTTTTTTTAAAAATAGTATTCATGTGAATCTACATTTTATCTCCTCTCTCTATTTCTTTGTCCTGTATGTTTTTGTATGATTAAGGCTCACACCGAAACGTCACAACTGTGTAATCGTTAAGTAATAAAGCTGCTCCTGCTTTTTTCTATTTTATATATTCTAGTATCACAGCTTTACTGCAGTGCTTTGTGTATAGTTATATACTTATACACTAATTATTGTGTTAGGGAGGCAATGTTCCGCAAGGGACATGCAAATGAATGAATGAATGAGTTCTAAAGCAGGTGCAGAAATTCAAATACCTTGGAGCAGTAATAACTTCAGATGGGAAATGCAGAACAGAAATTAGGAACGGAACAGGCCAAGCAAAGACTGCATTTCAAAGAATAAGAAACATATTATCCAACACATCCTTATCAATGAATGTTAGAAAACGAGTCCTAAAATGCTATATTGAACCTATCTTGTTATATGGAAGTGAATCATGAACAATAGGCAGGTCTGCACAAAAACCATTGGAAGCAGTAGAAATGTGGTTTATTAGAAGAATGTTGCGATTCCCCTGGACAGCAAAAATAACTAATGAGGAATGTATGAGATGAGCTGGAGAGACAAAAAATCTCTTCAAAAAAATAAGAGAGAGACAATGTACTTTCATAGGACATGCAATGAGAAGAGGGGGCATTGAAAATATTATAACAGGAAAAATACAAGAAAGAAGATCAAGAGGAAGACCAAGAGAAATGATACTGGACAGTCTGATGGGATGGTGTGAGAGGAGATCACCAACTGAGCTGATGGACTGTATGAAGAATCATGTACTCTGAATAAGCATAATAACCAACGCCAGTCGGCACAGCACCTGATGATGATGATTCCTTCTTGTTGCTGTGTTGCAAAATTCAGCTAATGACAGATTCATATCTCTCTCTCTCTCTCTCGTCCTTGTCGACAAGCATAGGATATCATGTCCTTCCATGACCTTCGATCCCTCATGCATCTCAACAGGATTGTCACTGAGCATTTCCCATGCCAAAGGGAATAGAGTGCCAAACCAGCAAATGTCTTTTCTCTCTGTCTACCTATCTCTATCTCTTCTACCTTTGATCTCTTCAACTGCCATTAGGTGCTCTAGTCTTCCACCACTCCTTCAAACATGCCCCACAAATTTGGATTATAGTTTTCTGATCCTTGTTACAGTTTTCCTTGTTTCTTGTGCATCTTTCAGAAATTCCTTGTTCAATGTTCTCGCTGTCCATGGTACCTTCAGCATTCTCTTAACCTGTATTTCTGCTGATTCCACCCTTCTTTGTATCTCTTTACTGACCGTTCAGGCTTTGCATCCATAGAACAGGATTGGTTCAGTGTAACATTTTAGAACTCTCTCCAAACTCTCATAGATATTGACTTATTCCAAAGTATATATTTCAACTTTTATAAAGAGGTCTTAGCTTGTGTAATTCTGCTTTTTACTTTGGTGATACATCTTCTGTTTGATGTTAGCAAGGTACCAAGTATTTAAAAATGTCAGCTTAGTTTATTTTGTGTCCTTTGCTTGTATGTTGCTGTAGGTGGGGGGAGGGGGGGGTGTCTTGCCTTTTGAAATTACCACCAAAACTATCTTCTTTGTGTTAAGACTGAGTCCCTTTTTCTCACTTTCCTTGACGACTGTATTAAGTAGCAAATGAAGCTCTGTTTCACTCTTGACTATCAACACTGTGTGATCTGCGTTATCTCAAGTAGTTAAAACTGATACCTCCCACCACTAATCCCAGCATGTTCTCCATGTTTCATTATATTTTCAGTGTATAGAGAGAAACGGTCAGGTGACAGGACACATCCCTGCTGTAAGCCCAGAGACTCATCTCACTCAGGTGGAAAATGATTCAGTTCTAGGAATGGACACTTCATAAATCTTCAACCTCTAGTTGTACTAAGGTTTCCTCTGCAAGTTCTGGAAACAGCAAAGACTTAGACCTATCTAGATATCTACACAGATAATGCTGAATATCCAGATGTAGAAATGGGTACCTGACTTATTTTGAACCTGGGGAAGGAAACGTGGCCAGCTGTGATGCTAACCACATCATCCTCTAGTGTGTTGACAGGTCAAGAAAAAACATATAGACACTAACAATATATCCCTATATGCCTCTAATGCATGACAAGCTTACCTTTATTTACCTTTTACTGAATGTCAGCATGGCATTGGTTTGGAAAAGAACACAGCTCTATAATCAGTGTTTAACAATGCTGCACTTTATATGGCAAAAGAAGCAGAAAATGCAGCAAAAATAGGAGACAGCAAAACTCTATATAACATACAGAAGAAGCTAACAGGTGCTATTACCTCCAGAGAAAGACCAGTCTTTAGCAAAACGGGCAACCTATTAACACCAAGGAAAGACCAAAAGCAAAGATGGGCTGAACACTTCCAAGAAATACTTTTAATCAACCACACCCAAATGAATGAATAAATCTTGAAGCTGATTTACAAGTCCCATTACTAAATGTCAACCTAGATGAAATTACTTTGCATGAAATTGAAACAACAGTGAATCTAATGGCTAACAACAAAGCTGCAGGTGAAGATGAAATGTTAAAAGCTATTAACAGTGACAACATGAGCCAACTACAGAGAATGTTTAATAAAATTTGGAAAGAAGAAAAGGTGCCTTCTAAATGGAAAAATAGAATCATTGTTAAAATACCAAAAAAAAAAGGCAACCTCAGTGACTGCAATAACTGGTGGGCTGTAACCTTACTATCAGTTGCATCAAAGGTGTTTTGTAAAGTTATTCTGAATAGAATTAAGGATGTTATGGATGGTGCAGTGAGAGAAGAACAGGCAGGATTTCAAAAAGGGAGAAGCTGTCTCGACCAGATCTTTACTCTGAAAATAATACTTGAAGAACATATTGAAAAGCAGAAACCATTAATGCTGAACTTTATAGACTTTAAAAAGGTATTTGATAGCATAACAGAGATTCATTATGGAGAATTTTAAGTCTATATGAAATACCATCTAAAACTGTAAACATCATTAGAGATCTCTACAACAGATATGCTTGTATAGTCAAGACAGAAGAAGGAATGAGTGAATGGTTTCATATTGAAACAGGCGTGAATCAAGGATATGCATTATCTCCCTTGCTTTTTGGAATTGCCATAGACTTTATAATGAAAAGATGCTGCAAAGGTAAAACTGGCACTGACTGGGTACATGGGACCCACATAGAAGATCTTGATTTTGCAGATGACATAATTATTATGAGTGACAATATGAAATCAATGCAGGAAAAAACAGATTCCTATCTTCCTTGGCTAACAAAATAGGTCTTGAAATTAACAAAGACAAAACAAAAATAATGAAACTTCTCATTAATCAAGAAGGAAAAATATACATAGAAGGAACAGTTGTTGATGAAGTAAACCAATTTGCATACCTTGGTAGCTACATAAACCAGAATGGTGACAACAGGAAGGAAGTTAGAATTAGAACTGCAAAAGCAGCACTGTCCTTCAAAAATCTTGAGAACATATGGAATTCAAAAATTATAAGCACAAAAACCAAGTTTAAGATTTTAAGATTTTTTTTTTAAGATTTTGCTTGCAAAAGCTGGAAATCAACAAAAGAAATAAACAAGAAATTAGACTCTTTTGAAAACAAATGCCTAAGGAAAATACTTGGTATAAAGTGGAATGAATTTAAGAATAACTCAGAGATAAGACAGATGAGCAAACAACAACCTGTCTCACGGGTGATCATAAAAAGAAGATGGACATATATAGGTCATGTGATGAGAGGAAACAATCATAGAATACCAAAACAAGCTATCAAGTGGAGCACAACAGGCCGAAGAAAAAGAGGTCAACCATGTGAAACTCTAAAGAGGACATTATTAAGAGAAGCTAGTTTAGTGAGCATAACATATCCTGATGAAGTTGAAAAACTTGCCGAAAACAGGAAAACTTGGCAAACGACTATGCAAGCCCTATGTGACGTTTAAGGGCACTGGATGGATGTAAGATGACTTTATATTACCCCAGATCTTTCATATACTAACATTCTATTTTCTGTCAATGATGGTACTTTACTTACTTACAAAGAAGCTACAAAATACTATCTATTATACTTTTAAATAGATTAAAAGTGTACAGCGAGAACATACTGGGAGACTATCAAGCAGGTTTTAGGAAGAACAGATTAACTGTAGACCAAATATTTTATCTACGTCAAAAAGCAGAAAAATACTGGGAATATGGAAAAGAAGTACACAATATCTTGACTGACTTCAAGAAAGTTTATGACAGCATAGATACGAACAGCTTACGGAAAATTATGAAAGAATTTGAGATGCCTAATAAATTAATCAATCTGACCAGAATATGTATAGAGGATACACAAAATATAAAAAGGTAAAGGTAATCCTGTCATGGCTTAGAGGCACACAGAGATATGGTGTTAGTGCCCATATTTTCCTTGACCTGTCAGCACACTAGAGGGTGATATGGTCAGTATCACGCCTGGTTGCCTTTCCTTCCCCAACTCCAAACAAAGTTGGGTACCCATTTCTACAGCTAGGTGACACAAAATATAGTAATATATAAAGGAAGAAAGTCAGAACCCTTCTCTATAATTAAAACAAGATGATACATTATCTCCATTACTATTCAACCTAGTACTAGAAAAGGTAATTAGAAAAGTGAAGGAAGAAAGCAGTGCAGTAGAACAAGCTAAAACACTAGGATATGCAGATGACATCAACCTAGTGGGGGAAACTATGCAAGAAGTCATCAATACCTGCATACACCTGAGAGATGTGCCACTTAAAGTGGGCTTGACCATTAATCAAGATAAGACAGAGTATATGACAATATAAAGAGACCAGAGGCAGAATGATCCAGATGATATAAATGTTGGAGAGATGATTATTAATTAAGAAACCAGAAACATACAAATATCTAGGCACAACACCTTCAACAGAAGCAATACAGTAAGCGACGAAATTAAAATCAAAATACAGATAGGGAATAAAATATACTTCGTCTTACAACACCTGTTAAAATCCTAAATCCTGTCCCAAAACACCAAAATAACAATCTACAAAACTATAATAAGACCAGCCATCATGTATGGATCAGAAATGTGGAATGCAACAAAGAAAGATGAACAAATGCAGACCTTTGAGAACAAGATCCTAAGAAGAATCTTTGGGCCGATAAAGGATACCAATAGTGGAGAATGGAGAGCTAGAAAGAACACTGAACTGAACAGCTTATTTAAATCCCAATGAATTATTAATGTCTTGAAACTGAACAGACTACGTTTTCATGTAGAAAGAATGGAAGAGAACAGACAAACAAAAATTATGTACGTACAAGAGATGAGGGAAACAAGACCAAGGGGTAGACCAAGACAGAGATGGAAAGACAACATAGAAGAGGATATAAAAGAAATTGGTGTCAACTGGAGAGAGAAAATTAGAAATAGAGAGGAATGGAGGTGAACTTTATCTGCAGCAATGAGCCTTAATGGCTCGGAAAGCTGAAGAAGAAGAAGAAGGTACTTTAATACAGCCAGGCCCATTTGGTCAGTATATCCACAGTATTTTCTATACTGTGGTGATGGATGACAGATTTATTGTTCACAATATGCTCTTTGTGTTGGGGATGTGCCAACTGGAACACTGTTATCATCAGTTGCCATGCCAACTAGTGTTGGCTATAATGTCTCTCCCTAACACCCAATCCCTAATGCAAACCATCAGTTCAGTTGGTGATCTCCTCACACACCATCCTGTCAAACTATCTAGTGCCATTTCTCTCAGCATTCACCTGGCTCTTCTTCCATCTATTTTTCCTGCTGTCACAATATTTTCAATGTCCCCTCTTCTCACTGCATGTCCTGTGAAAGTAAATCATCTCACTCATATTTTTTTAGTAAGATTTTGTCTCTCCAACTCTTCTCATACATTCTTCATTAGTCATCTTTGCTGTCCAGGGAATTCAGAACACTCTTCTGATAAACAACATTTCTACTGCTTCCAATGATCTTTGTGTGGACCTGCCTTTTGTACATGATTAACTTTCATATAATAAGATAGGCTCAGTATAGCATTTTAGGGTTATTTTCTAACATGCATTGATAAAGAACTTACTATTGAATATTCTCCCAGTTTTGTGTCTTTTGATTGGGGCATCTAGGGGATATTGTGCCAGTGTCTATACTTTCCTAGATCTGATGGCACATCAGATGATGATGTCTGTCTCTGACCAACTTTTCTTTTGAAGCTGAAGGATGCAAGTACCAATTCTTACACAATGGTTGCCTGATCAGCAGGAAGCCACCAACAAGAGCTAAGAAAACTAGATGTATGCAACATGCTGTGTGACAAATAAGGAAATAACCACATGAATAGGCATTGAGAACATTACTAAAGAGGTCAAAAGACAAAGATGGAAATGACTAGGTCACACACCACGAATGTAAAAATGAAGACACCTCTATACTGCCTTGACTTGGACACCTCAAGGAAAAAGAAAGAGAGGCAGGCCATTGGGGCATGGAGACACACAATACAGGAACAACAAAAGAAAGCAGGAAAAAGACAAGTTTTGAGGTATCCCAACTTGCTGAAGGCAGGATTGGTCTGAGAACTTTTGTAGATGCCTTTCACTCCATTGGGAGTACAAAAGACATTTGGTGGTGGTGCTGGTAATGGTGATGATGATGTGGCTCTTCTGCATTAGTCTGTGTTTAAAGTGGTCAATCAGATAACTCCAGAATGAATTAATGCTATCATTATAAGCCATTACACACACGCGCAACTATCATGATAGATGACGTGGTTTCTGTTAAGCCTTGAGTTTTATGTCACTCATTCATTAGAATGTCCCTTGTGGAACTTTGCCTCCCTAACAGCTCTTTTAAAGGCTGCTCAGCTGTAAGCAAGATGACCTGCTGCTGCTGCATTAATTACCAAATCATCAACAATGTCTTGCTGCCACCTTCACCTTGATCTTCCTCAATCTTTTTTCCCATTATGTACCTTTCCAAGTGTGTCTCCTCCAAACTCTCATGATGTTTACTATGTCTGAAATCTCTGTTTAATCTTCTTTACTAACCAACCTTCTTCAATATTAAATTCTTGTAGTACTTTTTATAGTTCTGTCTCCTTTAACTGTTTTGGCTTCTGGAGAGTGATAGATGTCCTTTTTTAAAAAATAATCTCCCTGATTGTATCTCCACGAGTTTTATGAACATCCATTCATTCATTTGCATGTCCCTTGCAGAAATTTGCCTCCCTAACAGCACTCTGTAGGCCTATCAGGTGTGAGCAAGATGGCCTGCTGCTGATGCATCCATTTGTAGATCATCAATGGTGTCTTGCAGCCATTTTTGCCGTGGTCTTCCTCTCTTTCTTTTTCCCATTATGTACCCTTCCAAGACTGTTTTCTCTAGATTATCATGATGTTTAATGTGTCCAAAATAGTTAAGTTTTCTTTGCTTAATCCTCTTTACTAGCTAGCCTTCTTCAATATTAAGTTTTTGTAATATGGATATATTTGTTCTTTTTTGTGTCCATGATATGTGAAGAACTCTTCATTTACATTCAAAGGTATTTATGTGTTTCTCAGCTGTTTTGTTAAGTGTCCAGATCTCACAGGCATATGTTGCAATGGGAAAGATGCATGCCCTTAAAAATCTTATTTTTGTAGTTTTGTCTGTTCCTCTCCACAGATTCTTTAGTTGTTTTACTTTCTGAAGAGTGATAGATGTCCTCCTTTTAATTTCCCTCACTGTATCTCCATTATTAGTTAGTAGTGATCCAAAATACTCAAAACTCTCCACTTCTTCCAGTTTTTCCTCTTTCATACATATTTCAGCTGCCTTGTTTGTTTTGTCAGTTGTCATCAATTTAGTTTTCTTCACATTAAGATAGAGGTTCTGCTCTTCACTGTTCTTATAGACTGTCATAACTCCTTTCCTTTTTGTGTTGTGGACAGTAATACTGTGTCATCAACATATCTAATCTCTGGTATTTCGTAACCTCCAATTGTTATGGCATCGCCATATAATTATCACATATTTATGTAGACACTAATAATTAATAAATTAATAATTAAACAGGCTGAAGAAAAAGAGGTCGACCACGTGAAACTCTAATGAGGACATTGTTAAGAGAAGCCAGTTTAGTGGGCATAACATCCCATGATGAAGTTGAAAGACTTGCTGAAAACTGGAAAACTTGGCAAACTATTATGCGAGCCCTATGTGACGTGTAACGGGACGGGAAGGATGTAAGAATAATTAATGTGTGCTCGTTAATTAATAAACTAGTTCCTTCCTTAGCTCACTGGAATACAGTCGGTTTTTAGGTGTATTCTAAACTCCCGAGTGTGGACATCAACTCTGCTTACCAATATTAGCTGGTCTTTTCTGGGGAGGTCGACATCTTGCTGAGCACTTTCTGCCATGACTGACTTTATCTGTTTTGGACTTGCACAGTAACAAGAAGCAATATTTGCCTGGTTAGTTCATATTTCCTTACTCTTACATCTCCAAATTTCAGGCCTGTTCCTACCTAAAAGATGTAACGCAAACTTGCTCTATGCTAAGCCGGTGTGTCGTAAGTTTGTGTGTAAAAACGTGCAGCACACCCACTTGTCGCTTGAGATTGTAAGAGCAGACGTCTACACAGGTGTACTCATTGGATAGTCCCCTCTTCAATTCTATAAATAGCACAGCGCAGTAGTTAGACTGTATAGTAACAATGGGTCTCAGTTTCTGGTCACGTCTCAAATTAGGGTCGCGGGGGGTAGAAGTTTCATTGCGAGAATATATTTTCATAAATATTGCATTATTACGAGATGATAGTTTTATATTATAGTGATTAGTAACAAATGTACGTCTTTTTAAAGACACTGAAATTGTATTAGCTATGTCAAAATATCATGGACACAAAAAAGAACAAATATATCTATACTACAAGAGCTTAATATTGAAGAAGGCTGACTAGTAAAGAGGATTAAAGAGAGAAAACTTAAATATTTTGGACATAAACGTCATGATAATTTAGAGAAGACCGTATTGGAAGGATACATAATGGGAAAAAGAAAAAGAGGAAGACCAAAACGAAGATGGCTGCAAGACATCGTTGACGATCGCAAATGGATTCTGCAGCAGCAGGCCATCTTGCTCACAATCGAGAGGCCTACAGGAGTGCTGTTTGGGAGGCAAAGTTCCGCAAGGGACATGCAAATGAATGAATGAATGAATGTTGTTGTTGTTTTCGTTGTTGAATCTAAGTATTTTAAAACTTATTTCTCATGGGTCGTGGATCACCTAACATTCTTCTGATCTAGGGGGTCATAGGTCTTGTATCACCGTTGATGCAGGGCTGGGCTCACAAAATGTTTAGAACCACTGCTGTAAAATGTTTGTATTATTTGAATGCGCGGCCAAGAGTTTTATGATCTGATCAAAAATTTACCAGATCCAATTGGAGGAGAGGGAGAGGGAAATCCAGTCAGTACATCGCTCCAGGGGCCCGATGGGAGGGCCCACAGCACTTCAGTAAGGAGGGGCCGCGGGTCTGTAGTGAATGAAAACAGAATGGTTAATCAGTAAATGTGGGGGGGGGGGCGGGGGCTGAGGCGGGGTATTTTGCACCATCTTATAAATTTCCCTCACTCCACCCCTCCCGGGACAGCCTCTACCTTAGTTTTCTTATTTAGGGCTTCCATACTGTCATCTCTTTCATGAAAGAGAGCAAGATGGGCCGAGATGATAAGACTGAAGACTCACTTCAGCGGGCTCAACTCCTGCTTCCATACTGTCATGTCTTTCATGAAAGAGAGCAAGACGGGCCGAGATGATAAGACTGAAGACTCACTTCAGCGGGTTCAACTCCTGCTTCCATACTGTTATGTCTTTCATGAAAGAGAGCAAGGAGGGCCGAGATGATAAGACTGAAGACTCACTTCAGCGGGTTCAACTCCTGCTTCCATACTGTTATGTCTTTCATGAAAGAGAGCAAGAAAGGCCGAGATGATAAGACTGAAGACTAGACTCACTTCAGCGGGTTCAACTCCCGCTTCCATCATCCTTCAGTTTTCTTGCAAAAGCTGTAAAATACTTGAAAACCTTTAGGTATATTTGCCGTGTTTACAATATTTTATTAACGAATCATATAAGAGAGTGCTCAGCACACAGGTCTTCTAAATCAGAGCCTTTGTTTCCAGTATAAATCTTCTGTTGTTCCATGCTCTTTTCCTTAGTTTGCCAAAAGAAGTTGTAGCTGCTTTCCCTTTTCGTGCAGTGAGAAGGTGGAAGTAACTGTAGATCCAAGATAGCCGAACCTGTTTACTAATTCAAGCAGGCTCCCATTCATCAATCCGTGCCAGGGGAGACAAAACACGGAGGGTCAGTTGAGTGCCAGATTAAAAGCGCAGGGTCTTGATATGTATAGGGGTATATTTGTAAAAGTGAATGAAACACAGTATTTCCTTTTACTTCCGTATACTTATTAAGTATCTAAATATAACTAAATGTATGAAAATTTCATAAATGCAGAGTTTTTTTCTAGGAAAAAAAAGAAGTAATGTCATGTTTTTAGACAGTAATTGTGTCCCACTTACCACTGGGTACATCTAGATCTAGAGTACTTACCATCTGAGATGCGTAGATCTACCTGTTGACGTCGTATTGTGATTCAGTGTTGCATTATCGGTAGAATAATATCTGAAATAACCTTCTAACTATTTCTCTAGTCGTGTAATATGTCTAGGTCTACATGGGATACATTCAAGAACAGTGGTCTCTTCTATTTCTATGGGCACTAACACCATGTCTCTACTGATTTTATGGGCACTATCACCATATCTCTAGGTGTCTCTATAGCATCACAAGATTACTTCAAGTGTAACTAAACAAATAATTATCTTCCTTTCTCCACAGACTCAATATTCATGTTCGAAGATCTTCACCATAACATCTTTTGTTGGTGAAGACCTCCATTTCGCTGTAAGAAATAAGGGAGCAAAATACTAGGCACTGCGTTGTTAAGCCATCACCAGCGCCGAGTTTAGACTTTGTGAGGCCCTGTACTACATATAACTAGAACCCCTATGTTAAAAAGTTACACCAGAAAGTGTGTGGGGCCCTAAGGTGCAGCTTGCTTATCTTATACTAAATCTGGCGCTAGCCAACACTCGAGATAAATTCTTAAGTCTTGCTTTCAGTTGTATTTAACTGTACCTAATATCTTTTTTCTCAATAATACGTCGTGTAATGTTGTTTGTTTGTTATTGTTTTTGTTTTCCTGTATTGTGTTAGACATGCAAGAAAGTGACATCTGAGGATAGAATTTCTGAGAAACACTCTCGTGTCAAAAAATATATCCCACAACATCAAACTAAACATATATAAGACAGACTATATCCCACAACACCAAACTAAACATATATAAGACAGATTCTCTCTCTCTCTCTCTGAACCTTAAGTGCCCAGGGCACATGTGGCTTTCGTAAGGGTTTTCCACAAATGCCTGTCCTTTGCCTTTTTTTCTGCTCTTCAGGTGAGCCCTCTATTGCTCAACATCCTTTCTGTTGTTCTTCTCCATATCTCTTTTGGTCTACCCTTACTTCTGTTCCCCTGTGGTGTCCATCTTAGTGCTATTTTTGGTAGTGAGTTGTCAGTCATTCGGAGCACATGTTCCAACCATCACCAGCGTCTTTCCTCAATAATTGTTGTCAGTGGCTTCGTCTGCATTTCTGCCAATAAGATGTTATTTCTTATGGTGTTTGGCCAAAATATTTTTCTAATTCTTCGTAAACATTTAGTCTGGAAAGAATTCAACTCCAGCAGCTTTAGGGTACAAACAGGAGTGAAGCAGGGATGCGTACTATCACCAACATTATTTATCTTGGCAGTAGACTGGTTAATGAAGAAGGCAACATCAGACAAACGCAGAGGATTACAATGGAGCCTTGACACAGTGCTGGAGGACCTTGACTTTGCAGACGACATTTGTCTACTATCAAGCAGCCACAAAGATATGCAGGATTAAAAAAAAAAGAACAGATTATATCCAATAATAAATGAGATAGACCAAGAGACAAACCAAAGACTATGAGACAACCTAGAGGACGACGGAAGTGCTCTTGGAATCGACGACTGGCAGGAAAAGAATAAGAACAGAGAAGAAAGGAGATATGTCGGGTCTGTAGCTATGAGCCTCAGTAGCTCAGATAGCTGCTGAATCAGCACCTGCTCAAAGAAGAAGAAGAAGCATCATGTCTGTTCTCAGTGGTTTGTGAGGAAACCTGGCAACACAAGCATCTCTTCTAAGGCACGTTTCTTGGGTGAGTGCCCACTGCTTCATCCTCTAGCACCTAAACAGCTGCTGGAGAATGGGCTCAGTTCATCGGTCTGTTATTGTACGTCTTTTCTCTCACATCTGAAGACTGCAGACTTTGGGAGAAAATTATAGACTCTTTCTTGTCAGATTGTAAACTATAAACTGCCAAGAATAAGATGCTGTTCTAGAGATGTGAATGTTGAAATGTGAATGATTTATGAGTTCCTTAGTTTGGCGATTTGTTTATTCAGGTTAGAGAGTGTCTCGGGTGTTCTGTCCATCTTTTGTGTTCAGAATTTCCAGGTGTAAACAGTTTCAAACAGTTCTAAACAGCTTCATAAACATGGTGTCAGGGGTGTGTAATGTGACTATGTCACTATAAGAAAAGCAAGAAAATGACAGCAATGTTAGCAGGTGTGTAATGTGACTATGTCACTATAAGAAAAGCGAGAAAATGACAGCAATGTTAGCAGGTGTGTAATGTGACTATGTCACTATAAGAAAAGCGAGAAAATGACAGTAATGTTAACAGAGTCTCTAAGAGAAGCTTGTAAGTGCATGAAAAAAACATCATGAAAAAAAAATCATCAATTCCCACTCCCCCTTCCATGTTTATCTACTCTTTCACTCTACCTTCCTTCCTCCAACCAAAGCCTGTGGGCTCATCTTAAACACGGAAAACCCACCTGGTCATGGAACAATGCCTTCTTCTTCTTCTTCTTCTTCTTCCTCCTCTTCTTCTTCTTCTTCCTCCTCTTCTTCTTCCTCTTCTTCTTCCTCTTCTTCTTCTTCTTCTTCTTCTTCTTCAACTGCGAGTATGATGTTCTCTACGATGAGTAAGGATGTTGAGGCACTGCAGGTTATGATTATTTCAGTTCTTGAGTGGAAAATCAAATAAAGAGATACTGATGGGATTAGGTGTCCCAGAAAACTGGCTCGTTAACACCACAAAAATTAGAAAGCTGAGATATTTCAGCCACATCAAGAGACACAACAGCTTGGGGAGGCTGACAGTAGAAGGTATAGTGCCTGGCAAGAGAGAAAAGGGACGACCTCGCCGTAGATGGACTCAGGACAACATGGAAGAGTCTGAATGTGTCACTACAAGACGCTGGTCAACTTGCACAAGATCGTATTGCATTCAGGGAGGCTGTGAGAGGGTCAACGTTCTGGAAAAGATATGTCACATGAATGAATGAATAAGTGGAGGTAAAAAAACAGGGGGTTTGCCATTCTTCTTTAGGAGACTCCACCTCCACGAGGACTGGCAATCTGTCAGTCAGGCTCAACATGTTACTGGGAGCGCCAACAGAGAGATGGGACAGGGTCTTGGTCAGCTATAGTTCGTTAAATCTTCTATGAGTCGCTAATTGCTAAATGGGACAGCGTCTTCGATACCATTCACCAGCTGGACCCCCCCCCCTCCCAAATCCCCCCGCCTCTCTGTAGCCCTAGATGCCAGGACAAAAAAAAAGTTCCTTCCAATGTTGCTACATAAAGGTAAATAACCCGTATAAAACAGCGGTCGATGATTTTACTTTGTTATATCCCCTTATAAGTATGGGCCCCCTGACGCTGTCCTGATGCAACATAACAGCAAAAAACTTGGAATATCAGCAGATACTAAGATTTTTTTTAAAAAATCCTTCCCGTGCATAGAAAAATAAATGATGACATCTCTAACATTTATAAAATGTCTGTAACACGTGGCAAATCTATGTACCCTGACATTTGCATATAGTGATAAGTGTTAGTGCCTTCACATTTCTAGGTAGCTACAGCATTTTAGATATAGATGCCACTGCTTGTCCTCGCTGTCTTTACAGCAATCTAAGTACCCAGTTTCTGATGCTAGGTTGACCCTGTGCCGACCTGTCCGAAAAAGTTCTGCCCCAGTGCGAAACTGAACAAGAGACCCTCTGATACAGGCGAGTGGACACGCAGCAAAGAACACGAAACATTAATATGTTTGTCCATGAACGATAAATCTTTTGATGTTAACCATTCATCAGTATCAGGTCATCCATCTCTTAATGTTATCCACACGTAAGTATCAGGTCATCCATCTCTTAATGTTATCCACACGTAAGTATCAGGTCATCCATCTCTTGATGTTATCCATACGTAAATATCAGTTCGTCCATCTCTTGATGATGTTGTTCACTTATCAGTATCAGGTCGCCCATCTCTTGATGTTATCCACACGTAAGTATCAGGTCGCCTATCTCTTGATGTTATCCACACGTAAGTATCAAGTCGTCCATCTCTTGATATTGTCCACACGTAAGTATCAAGTCGTCCATCTCTTGATATTGTCCACACGTAAGTATCAGGTCGTCCATCTCTTGATATTGTCCACACGTAAGTATCAGGTCGTCCATCTCTTGATATTGTCCACACGTAAGTATCAGGTCGTCCATCTCTTGATATTGTCCACACGTAAGTATCAAGTCGTCCATCTCTTGATATTGTCCACACGTAAGTATCAGGTCGTCCATCTCTTGATATTGTCCACACGTAAGTATCAAGTCGTCCATCTCTTGATATTGTCCACACGTAAGTATCAAGTGGTCCATCTCTTGATATTGTCCACACGTAAGTATCAAGTCGTCCATCTCTTGATGTTATCCACACGTAAGTATCAGGTCATCCATCTCTTGATATTGTCCACACGTAAGTATCAAGTCGTCCATCTCTTAATGTTATCCACACGTAAGTATCAGGTCATCCATCTCTTGATATTGTCCACACGTAAGTATCATTTCGTCCATCTCTTGATGTTATCCACACGTAAGTATCAAGTCGTCCATCTCTTGATGTTGTCCACACGTAAGTATCAAGTCGTCCATCTCTTGATATTATCCACACGTAAGTATCAAGTCGTCCATCTCTTGATATTGTCCACACGTAAGTATCAAGTCGTCCATCTCTTGATGTTATCCACACGTAAGTATCAAGTCATCCATCTCTTGATATTGTCCACACGTAAGTATCAAGTCGCCCATCTCTTGATGTTATCCACACGTAAGTATCAGGTCATCCATCTCTTGATGTTGTCCACACGTAAGTATCAAGTCGTCCATCTCTTGATGTTATCCACACGTAAGTATCAAGTCGTCCATCTCTTGATGTTGTCCACACGTAAGTATCAAGTCGTCCATCTCTTGATGTTATCCACACGTAAGTATCAAGTCGTCCATTTCTTGATATTGTCCACACGTAAGTATCAAGTCGTCCATCTCTTGATATTGTCCACACGTAAGTATCAGGTCGTCCATCTCTTGATATTGTCCACACGTAAGTATCAAGTCGTCCATCTCTTGATGTTATCCACACGTAAGTATCAAGTCGTCCATCTCTTGATATTGTCCACACGTAAGTATCAAGTCGTCCATCTCTTGATGTTATCCACACGTAAGTATCAAGTCGTCCATCTCTTGATATTGTCCACACGTAAGTATCAGGTCGTCCATCTCTTGATGTTATCCACACGTAAGTATCAAGTCGTCCATCTCTTGATATTGTCCACACGTAAGTATCAAGTCGTCCATCTCTTGATATTGTCCACACGTAAGTATCAAGTCGTCCATCTCTTGATATTGTCCACAAGTAAGTATCAAGTCGTCCATCTCTTGATGTTATCCACACATATCAGGTCCTCTGTATGTTCTTTATTTTCCTTCAACTCTTCCCTCAGTTATAGTTTCCGTTACATCATGAATACACTTGTAGATACAGCAAAATATTATAATTTATTCAGTGATGTTTTTCATGAAGTTTTTATTTAACTGTTTCATTTCTTCTTCATTCGTTTTTTTTTTAGTGCCCTTGAACTTTTGTTCCTTTCTTGCCTGTATTCATATCTCGAGAACGTGATTTTCAATTCCACATTCATTTTTAATGTCCGGTTTTTTTTTCTTAAATATTGAAATTTAACATGAAACTGATTATTCTTCGAAGGGGTTACATTTATATTAAGTTTAATTAATCTTTTCGCCCGTACATCTTTTCGATGAATGGGAAGAAAGTGACAACACCAAGGTAATAGCAGACCATGAGACCCAAAACTGGTCAACATCTTCAGATATTCTGGCAGCAATGTTTGTGAATCAAAGGTGACCAAGACACTAGCTATTCCAGTATCAAAGCTTACGAGTCAACAGTAACCAAGACCTTAGCTCTTCTGATGTCGGACATGGAGGTCAAACACTGATCAAGACCCTAGCCCCTTTCAACTAAATAGGTCCTGGAAACTGGCTGTTTTATAATCTGAGGAATCAGACAGGATTTCTGGTGAGGCTAGGTGGATCCCGAGAAGAGGAAAAACAAAGCCATGTCAGTCAGGTATCATCATTATCATCATCAACGTCACCGCTGTCATCATCATCGTCACTTGCCTGAAAACAAAGACGTATCATGACGTAGTTTAAACTAGAAGTGAGTAAATAATAATATTGTTCTTTCTTATGTCCTTGACTTCTTCATATATTTTCATGTGCACCGGATAATCACTTGAACGAGAAGGTCAGTTACTCTTGGTTGTTGAAGCTCTAGTTATCTGTCTTTCTGTCCATTCTTGGTTGTTAAGCTCTAGTCATCTGTCTTTCTATCCATTCTTGGTTGTTGAAGCTCCAGTTATCTGTCTTTCTATCCATTCTTGGTTGTTGAAGCTCCAGTTATCTGTCTTTTCTATCCATTCTTGGTTGTTGAAGCTCCAGTTATCTGTCTTTTCTATCCCAGACTTTTCTGAAGATATTACTGGAACAGCAGTTACAGAACGTGGATATGTTACAGGTTATAATCGATAATGCTTGACTCCAAAACAAAGTTACGTTAAATGGTGAAATGAACTTCTGAGGTGAAATGAACTTCTGAGGTGAATTGAACTTCTGAGGTGAATTAAAACTATCACTAACCGTCATAGAGATGGGGCTTTCAATTTCAACGCTAAAATGTAAGCTTCTTCCCAGCCTGTTCCGACAAGAACAGGTCTAATGGTCTGGCCATGTTACACGGCCACCTCCAAACAGTTTACTACAAAAAAATTCACACTAAGATTTATATGTAACAGAGGAAGAGGCCGCCCATGACAGAGATGGAGGAAGGAAATTACAGAAACTTTAAACAACCAGTTATACGAAACAAGTTGCTAAGCCCTATCAAGACGTCTATTTGTCGCCTCAACACTGAATTTTATATAAGTAAGGAGACGAGACAGGACTGTGCACCAAGCCCACGTCAGCAATTCCAGACACTAAATCTTGCATATCTCTTCTTCTTCTTCTTCTGCATTCTAAGTTGTTGGTCACATCAGATCCTGATCCCTGTCGACATGGCAAAGCCTGCAGTCCTCTCCAGGTCCTGATAGGAGCCCCAAACCTTTTGCCCCAAGGTTGTGTCCTCTGGCAATGTCTCTCGTCTCAGGTCCATATGATTTGGGCACTCTTGAAGGATATGTTCTGGAGTCTGGACTCCTCTGGCAATGTCTCTCGTCTCAGGTCCGTATGATTTGGGCACTCTTGAAGGATATGTTCTGGAGTCTGGACTCCACTGCCACACCTCTAGATTCCCCGCTAACTTCTTGTTTACTGTCCGACAGGTACTGGATTTATGAAATGCTTATGTTACTTGAGAGAGTGCAGGTGACCAACCAGAGTAAGTGTCCCCAATCTACTGACAGACTTCAACTAACATAACTTGCAAGTAGGATGCCTGGGTTAGGTACCTGGGAGGTGGCACCCAGTATTCAATTTGAGAAAGCGGTCAGTGACTCATAGCTGACTCTTTGTGCCAGAGCTAGCGAAAAATAACCGACCAAGACCCTATTCTATCTCCCAGTGGTGCTTCGGGGAACAGTGACCTGGCCGAGTAAGTAGGGATCGGAGTGGGAAGTTGAGTCTGGTTCTAAAAATAGATGGGGCTGACGTGGATGAATCGGGCTTTTCAAGGTGCCTAAACTCAACACAATACAACCGATGTCCTTTTTTAGGGACAACGCTGAAGAAGAAGAAGAAGAAGAAGAAGAAAAAGAAGAAGAAGAAGAAGAAGAAGAAGGAAGAAGAAGAAGAAGAAGAAGGAAGAAGAAGAAGAAGAAGAATAATTTGTGTGAATATTTAGACAGATCAACGACTCCAAAGATTTGTATTGCTATTTTGTTTGGCAAAACCTGCCGTTTAAGATTATATTTGGTCGTTCGTTTACTTGTGACTCTACCCCCCCCCCCTTTTGGGCTCGTTCGTTTACTTGTGACTCTACCCTCCTGTGGGCTCGTTCGTTTACTTATGACTCTACCCTCCTGTGTGTGGGCTCGTTCGTTTACTTCTGACTCTACCCTCCTGTGGGCTCGTTCGTTTACTTCTGACTCTAACCTCCTGTGGGCTCGTTCGTTTACTTGTGAATTTACCCTCCTATGGGCTCGTTCGTTTACTTGCGATTCTACTCCACTTTGAACTTGTTCGTTTACTTGTGACTCTACTCCACTTTGAGCTTGTTTGTTTACTTGTGACTCTACTTCACTTTCAGCTTGTTCGTTTACTTGTGACTCTGCTCCACTTTGAGCTTGTTCGTTTACTTGTGACTCTACTTCACTTTCAGCTTGTTCGTTTACTTGTGACTCTACTCCACTTTGAGCTTGTTCGTTTACTTGTGACTCTACTTCACTTTCAGCTTGTTCGTTTACTTGTGACTCTACTTCACTTTCAGCTTGTTCGTTTACTTGTGACTCTACTCCACTTTGAGCTTGTTCGTTTACTTGTGACTCTACTTCACTTTCAGCTTGTTCGTTTACTTGTGACTCTACTTCACTTTCAGCTTGTTCGTTTACTTGTGACTCTACTCCACTTTGAGCTTGTTAGTTTACTTGTGACTCTACCCCCCCCCCCCTTGTGCACCCCACCCTTCTGATACTATGTTACTTATACAAGTATATAATAGTGCATGATAATAATAAGATGATGTACTGATCCTGCATAGATTCTTCTTATTCTTCTTTCTTCTCTTTCTTCCTTCTTCTTCTACTTCGTCTTTTTCTTCTTTCTGATAATAAGCAGCAACAAGATTGTGACATCTGTGATTTGTTTACAAATCATTCTTGACGCGGTAATGACCCATGTCTGATTCACTTCATCAAGATAATGCGTTATATTTCATAACTGATTTCCTGTGTGAGAATACTGGTACAAGTTTACTTTCCCATTTGTTTTCTTCAGTTTATCCCCGTATTGTTCGGCTGAGATGGAAGATACGTTTTGAGGACAAAAAATTTAATTATTGGCATCCTCATTTAGCTCTTGGAGCCCTCCATTCTTCCTCGTGATTCCATCCGTGATCGTAGCCTACTACAGTCGACGCTAATGAGAAGCGACGATATTTCTGCCGGCGGCACAAAAGCGCATCCGCCGGGGAACTATTTGCGTGCACATGAATACATCAACACCAGGAAAGTTTCTCTCTGATGTGATTGGTTGCGTGTAGCCTCTTTGATTGGATGTCACGACTGGCCAGCCGGTCGCCGGTTTACGCTGGACAAGCGGAAGTACGGAAAAGTCGAAACATCGTAACCTCAGACTTGGTCTGTTGCGCATGTCTTGTAACCGAAATTCGAAAGTGCCTGACTTCTGTAACCAGTCGACGAAAAACCGCAGTCTTTAATGCTGTGAGCAGTTTTGATTTTTCTCTGATAGGTAAGTTTTTTTAAAAATTTCTATGATTTAGCTTATTAATCTACCAAATAGTAATCCATGACACACAAACAGTTTTTGTAAGAAAAAATCAATAACGCTGTTTTATCAGGAAAATAATCCGATGCTCACTTGTAACATTTGTGGCAGCTTAAAATTATGAACTCTCAGCTACAGAATAAATCATACAATCGTAACTATTTTATTTTATTTTATTTTGGAAATGTGTTTAAACTGGTCAGGGCAGACCAAGAGTTAAAACTTGTAGAACGAAGAAGAGCTCCTTCTTGTTTATCGGGAACAGGAAAATCTAATAATAAAATAGAAAAACATAGATAAGAGATTTTGGGAAGAATAACTTAGGAAGACGGAGGAAGTAGAATTGAGATAAAAGAACATACGTGAATAAATGACACAAAATCTGAAGAACATAAAGGAATAAGTGACACAAAAATCTGAAGAACATAAAGGAATAAGTGACACAAAAATCTGAAGAACATAAAGGAATAAATGACACAAAATCGGAAGAACATAAAGGAATACATGACACAAAATCTGAAGAACATACAGAAATAAATGATACAAAATCTGAAGACATACAGAAATAAATGATACAAAATCTGAAGAACATACAGAAATAAATAACACAAAATCTGAAGAACATACAGGAATAAATGACACAAAATCTGAAGAACACGCAGGAATAAGTGACACAAAATATAAAGAACATTCAGGAATAAATGACACAAAATTTAAAGAACATACAGGAATAAATAACACACAATCTGAAGAACATACATGAATAAATGACACAAAATGTGACATAATAAATGTTCACATGGAAGCAGAATGAACATGAACTGAGTGTGAACACAAGAACAGACGACTCGCCAACTGTGGACGCATTCTACAAGGAATAGGAGGAGAAAACAAAAAAGAAGGGATCATACTCAGAAGTAAACAGAACGAAAGTGTAAAGACACATTTCTACACTCCAACAAAGTAAAGATGGGGAATAGAAGGAAAGATCAAGGACAAGGTTAGATACTGAGTATTATTTTGTATGAACTTAAAATGACTCTTGAGAACAGTGAAAGTTGATGACAGATTTCGTAGAACATAAGATAGTCAACTAAATCTCTTATTTTATTGCCTAATTCTTTTATACAATGAATGTCTCCTTTGTTTGCTAAACACAGAATAGTCAACTAAATCTCTTATTTTATTGCCTAATTCTTTTATACAATGAATGTCTCCTTTGTTTGCTAAACACAGAATAGTCAACTAAATCTCTTATTTTATTGCCTAATTCTTTTATACAATGAATGTCTCCTTTGTTTGCTAAACACAGAATAGTCAACTAAATCTCTTATTTTATTGCCTAATTCTTTTATACAATGAATGTCTCCTTTGTTTGCTAAACACAGACATTTGCGGATAAGTGAACACATTCTTAAGTCATTACTGAAGGGTACATCCACAGACAAGATCATTGTTTTGTCAACGATGTTTGTTTGTCACCAGCAAGACAAGGCATATTGATAGTGTCCTCGACCGTAGCCACTTGAAGCAGAACCTTGAATATGTTGGCACTAGAAAATGTAACCGCCCTCGATGTGCTACATGCCCTGTAGTCTGGGGAACGAAAACGATCACCTTTCCACAAACTATACTCACTCTTCATGAGGGATTCACATGTGAGTCCCGGAGTGTGATATATGTCATTGTATCCATAAGATGCAGGATAACTTATATTGGCGAAAGTGGCCTCAGATTAGGGGACCCGCATGCAGAAACATGTGTATGATATCCCCCAGTGTGCTTATAAACAGTCCCGAATCATTTCATTGGCCCCAACCACAGAGGCAAATCTGACTTTCTGGTTAACAGCCATCAAACAATGTCACGCAGATAACAGAAACCGCCTAGCGCTTGAGAACCGCTACCTTCAAGAACATGGGACGCTGGAACCACATGCTTTGAATTCGTTATTCAGCTGCACCTAACATTTTCCTCTTCCACAATCCCTCCACACGAAGTTTCACTCCCTTCTCATTTGTTACACATAGTCCAGAACCTCATCACAACATTATATTACAACCCCTCTAACCTAACTATAATCACATATTTCACCTTCTCCCGGCTAGATTACCACTTTACACTCTCTCTCCCCTCCACGGTTTCCCTACCCACCACCCATAGCTATGAGCCACCTATCACGTCCCAAGTCTCCATTTAAAAACTCTCTACACTCCACCATGCGCATTTCTGATTCAGCGTTGGACAACCCACAGCTTCTTACAAGTTACAGCTAAGTGCTCTATTCATTTTATTTGATTTTTTTTTTAAACACAGCATTCATGTGCATTTATACTTTATCTCCTCTCTCTATTTCTTGGTCCTGGATGTTTTTGTATGATTAAAGCTCACGCCGAAACGTCACAACTTTGTAGTCGTAAAGTAATAAAGGTGTTCCTACTGTTTCCTAGTTTATACATTTTAGTATCACAGCTTTACTGCAGTGGCTCCGTGTATAGTTATATACTTATACACTAATTATTGTGTGTTACTAAGGCATATTGATAATGTCACTATCAAGACGTGTAGATAATGTCACTATCAAGACGTGTAGATAATGTCATTATCAAGACGCATAGATAGTGTCACTATCAAGGTGTGTAGATAATGTCACTTTCAAGACGCATAGATATTATCATAACGAGTACATTTAGTTTAGGTTTAGCTTGTTAGATGAGATCAAATTGTTTGTTTATAAAGTCAGTGTTCCTGGCCAGGAGAGTTCTGTTGCTGTGTTAAAATCCTTGCCTCAGAGTTTACAATATCCACCCCCCTGTCAGCAGCTAACTTGACTTCTTTCTACGTCTAAACACTTCCTGGCTTTTCACTAATGATGGTAGTGTGTTACTGGTAAAAATACCGACTGACCAATGACTGGTATTCTTTAGACACATCGCTCGTATCCCAGATGTAGTAGGAAGGATGTGATAGAAAAAAGAACCAGTCACGTGGGAGGCCTCTTTGTGTTCTATATAAAGAGCTTTTTTCCCGATTGGTTGGCACTCACTACACATTCTGCTTCGCGGAGCAGAACAGAGACAGAAATGTGAAGATGTTACAAGTTAAAGTTCATTCATTCATTCATTCATTAACATGTCCCTTACCAAACTTTGTCTCCCTAACAGCTCCTTTAAAGTCTCTCGGTTGTAATCAAGATGCCCTGCTACTGATGCATCCTTTCGGGTGATTGATAAGTTCTCGGCACAAGGTACAACGGATTATTTGTGGGCAACTGTTTTGGGTTATTTCTAAATATAGTTCCCTTGCAAGTTTATGCACTTAATCCAGCGATCCTGGAGCATACGGATCCCTTCTTTGTAAAAGTCAGCATCTTGTGCTAGTAGAAACAAATTTGCGACCGCTGAGCTCCTTTTTTCAGTTTGGTAAACAGGTAATAGGCCGAAGGGGCCAAATCTGGGGAATAAGGAGGATGTTCAAGAAGCTGGAAGCCGACTATGGAACTGGAGCATTGTCTTGATGAAAGATTACTCCTCTCGTCAGTTTCCCTTGTCGCTTTTCCTTCAGTTTGACCCTCAGTTGCTTCACAAGATTAGCATACTAGGCCCCGGAGACCGTTCTGCCCTTTTGAAGATTGTCTACCAATAGCACACCATCTGAATCCCAAAGGATGCAAGCCATCACTTTGCATGCAGACAAAAACACCCTTGCTTTCTTTGGAGGTTGGGATCCATGATGTTTCCAGACTGTTCTTTGGTTTCTGGTTGAAATTGATGAACCCAAGTCTCATCCATAGTCACAAATTGCTGAAGAAACTTCTCAGGGTCTGCAGAAAAAATATTGTTTCTTGACTTGTTGAGACCCTGTCGTTTGTGATCAGATCAAAGAAGTTTCGGGATCCATAGAGGAGAGACATTTGTCATTTGAAGATCATTGTGAATAATGGCACGAACACGTTCCTGAGAGATGCCCAGCTCAGTAGCAATGTACCGCTCAGTTAGTCGTCGATCCTCCATTATCATGTCATGGATTCTGCCGGTGTTTTCATCAGTGGTTACTTTTCTTGGTCTTCCTGGAAGGGGATGATTTTAAAGACTCTCCCTTCCATGTTTGAACTGAGCTGCCCATTTCTTCACTGAGCTGTAAGAAGGGGCACTCTCCCCTAGAGTCTCTACCATATCCTCATGGGTCTCCTTCGATGATAAGCCCTTGATGCAGAGGTAGCGAATGACTGCTCGATGAGAAATTTTATCCATTTTCTCACTTTCTGCCACCCTTTACTACTTCAGTAGCCTGTAAAAAATATTGGTTATAGTTAAATTCTTGAAACTTAGTGTTTAATCTTACATTAATCTGATCTACAAATGCACCTAATATCAACTGTTTGTTTCAATATTTGTACCTTATCTTATATATCTTATATCCTTCCAATGCCGTTAAACGTCACATAGGGCTCGCAAGGTAGTTCGCCAATTTTTCCTGTTTTCGGCGAGCTTTTCAACCTCATCAAAGGATTTTATGCCTATTAATTTGGCCTCTCTCTTAACAATATCCTCTTTAGAGATACCTTATGCTGAGAACTTATCAATCAATCCCCGTATGTTGCAATAGGAAAGATGCATGCCATTCATTAAAAACCGAATTAAAAAAATATGTTTGTTCCTCTCCACAGCTTCTTTATTTGCTTTAGGCTCTGAAGAGCGATAGATGCCCTCCTTTTAATCTCCCTCATTGTATCTCCACTGTTAGTAACGATCCAAAGGTAAAGTTACCTGAATGAAATTTGGATAGATGAACACATTTTTTGAAGACGTGGCTACCAAAAAGATGACCTGGAACATCTTTATATTACGTCGGCTCAAAATAAATGTAGACAGAAAATACAGAAACGCTGAACTTAAACATAATCATTTTTCTTGGTTAATTAAACTTCAGGGTAACCTGAAATTATGCACAAACTACAGAACTGTTGCCCTGATTAGTCATGCCAGTAAAATTCTGTTAAAAATCATAACGGGTAGACTTCGAAAGAAAATAGAAGAAGAAGTCAATATGGTCTAAGCTGGTTTCAGGCAAGGAAGAGGA
This sequence comes from Achatina immaculata, assembly GCA_009760885.1. Classification (NCBI taxonomy): domain Eukaryota; kingdom Metazoa; phylum Mollusca; class Gastropoda; order Stylommatophora; family Achatinidae; genus Lissachatina; species Lissachatina immaculata. The sequence continues at coordinate 11,276,524 of CM019699.1, forward strand.
TCAAGAGATCATATATATTCAATATAAGATTAATAATAGAGAAATGCAGAGAGTTTAATGTGAATCTATATTTATCCTTTATAGACTACTCAAAGGCATTTGATTGTGTACAACACCAGAAACTTTGGGAAATTGTGGAAAAAAATGGGATTTCCAACACATTTGATACAATTAATACCACTGTTGTATCTAGACCAACAAGCAGCAGTAAGAATAAATGGTTAAACAATAACTTGGTTTGACATAAAACAAGGGGTCCGTCAGGGGTGCATATTGTCACCCTACCTATTTAACTTGTATACTGAAAATATAATGAGGAATGTTAGAGAAGATGTAGACAAAGAATATTACGATGCCATCACAATTGGAGGTCATGAAATACCAGAGATTAGATATGCTGATGACACAGTGTTACTGTCCACAACACAAAAAGGAATGGAAAAACTAATTATGTCAGTCCGTAAGAACAGCGAAGAACACAACCTCTATCTTAATGCAAAGAAAACTAAATTGATGACAACTGACAAAACAAATAAGGCAGCTGAAATATGTATGAATGAGGAAAAACTGGAAGAAGTGGAGAGTTCTGAGTATCTTGGATCACTAACTAATAATGGAGATACAATGAGGGAAATTAAAAGGAGGACATCTATCGCTCTTCAGAAAGTAAAACAAATAAAGAATCTGTAGAGAGGAGCAGACAGAACCAAAAGAATAAGATTTTTAAGGGCATGCATCTTTCCCATCGCAACATATGCCTGTGAGACCTGGACACTTAACAAAACAGCTGAGAAACGCATAAATGCCTTTGAATGTAAACGCTACAGAAGAGTTCTCCAAATATCGTGGACACAAAAAAAAAAAGAACAAATATATCTATACTACAAGAACTTAATATTGAAGAAGGCTGGCTAGTAAAGAAGATTAAAGAGAGAAAACTTAAATATTTTGGACACATTAAACGTCATGATAATCTAGAGAAGACCGTCTTGGAAGGGTACATAATGGGAAAAAGAAATAGAGGAAGACCAAGCGAAGATGGCTGCAAGACATCGTTGATGATCTGCAGATGGATGCATCAGCAGCAGGGCATCTTGCTTACAACCAAGAGGCCTACAGGATTGCTGTTTTGGAGGCAAAGTTCCACAAGTGACATGCAAATGAATGAATGAATGAATGAATGAATGAATGAAACTTGATCTGCTGAGTTTGTTTCATAGAAAATTTTAAAAATTTCTGAACTGATCACAAACAGCGGTGGACTGTGTTTATGAATCACATCAATCCAGACGTGGAGTGGGTTAAAGTGACTTGTTGTAAGTCTAGTGATGGAGCCGAAAAAGAAAGCTCTTCAGTAGACTTTATCAAGCTTGGAAACACTGCTAACCTGTGTAAGATGTAGGAATATATCAATGTCTTACCTGCAACAAAATATGATGTAGGAATATAGCAGTGTCTTACCTGCAACAAAATATGATGTAGGAATATAGCAGTGTCTTACCTGCAACAAAATATGATGTAGGAATATAGCAGTGTCTTACCGGTAACAAAATATGATGTAGGAATATAGCAGTGTCTTACCTGCAACAAAATATGATGTAGGAATATAGCAGTGTCTTACCTGCAACAAAATATGATGTAGGAATATAGCAGTGTCTTACCTGCAACAAAATATGATGTAGGAATATAGCAGTGTCTTACCGGTAACAAAATATGATGTAGGAATATAGCAGTGTCTTACCTGCAACAAAATATGATGTAGGAATATAGCAGTGTCTTACCTGCAACAAAATATGATGTAGGAATATAGCAGTGTCTTACCTGCAACAAAATATGATGCAGGAATATAGCAGTGTCTTACCGGTAACAAAATATGGTGTAGGAATATACCAGTGTAAAGTTCAGTAACAAAATGTGATGTAGGAAAATAGTAGTGTAAAGTTCAGTAACAAAATATGATGTAGGAATATAGCAGTGTAAAGTTCAGTAACAAAATGTGATGTAGGAAAATAGCAATGTCTTACCGGTAACAAAATATGATGTAGAAATATAGCAGTGTTGTACCGGCAACAAAATATGTTGTAGGAACATAGCAGTGTTGTACCGGCAACAAAATATGTTGTAGGAACATAGCAGTGTTGTACCGGCAACAAAATATTATGCAGGAATATAGCAGTATTGTACCGGCAACAAAATATGAGGGGGCCACACTGCTGTATCGGTCCAGATGAACTATACTGAATCGGCTTAAATAACTGCGACGCTGTGCGACCTGAGATGTTTGAGACGTGTCCACTAACTCTGATATCTTTGTCACTAATCAGTGTCTACTAACTCTGATATCATTGTTAAGAGTCTACTAACTCTGATATCATTGTTAAGAGTCTACTAACTCTGATATCATTGTTAATAATAGTCAGTGTCTACTAACTCTGATATCATTTTAATAGTCAGTGTCTACTAACTCTGATATCATTGTTAATAGTCAGTGTCTACTAACTCTGATATCACTGTTAATAGTCACTGTCTGCTAACTCTGATATCATTTTAATAGTCAGTGTCTACTAACTCTGATATCATTGTTACTAGTCAGTGTCTACTAATTCTGATATCATTGTTAATATTCACTGTCTACTAACTCTGATATCATTGTTAATAGTCACTGTCTACTAACTCTGATATAATTGTTACTAGTAGTGTCTACTAACTCTGATATAATTGTTACTAGTAGTGTCTACTAACTCAGATGTTATTGTTACTAGTCAGTGTCTACTAACACTGATATCATTGTTACTAGTCAGTGTCTACTAACTCTGATACCGCTGTCACTAGTCATTGTTAACTAATTATGTTGTCATTGTTCCTAGTCATTGTCTACTAACTCCGATGTCATTGTTACTAGTCAGTGTTTACTAACTCTGGTGTCATTGTTCCTAGTCATTGTCTACTAACTCCGATGTCATTGTTACTAGTCAGTGTATACTAACTCTGGTGTCACTGTTCCTAGTCATTGTCTACTAACTCCGATGTCATTGTTATTAGTCATTGTCTACTAACTCTGGTGTCATTGTCACTAGTCAATGTCTACTAACTCTGATATCATTGTCATTTGTCAGTGTCTACTAACTCTGGTGTCATTGTCACTAGTCAGTGTCTACTAACTCTGATATCATTGTCATTTGTCAGTGTCTACTAACTATATTGTCATTATCACTAGTAAATGTCTACTAATTCTGATATCATTGTCATTTTTCAGTATTTACTAACTATGGTGTCATTGTCACTAGTAAATGTCTATTAACTCTGATATCATTGTCATTTTTCAGTATTTACTAACTATGGTGTCACTGTTCCTAGTCAGTATCTACTAACTCTGATGGCAGTGTCACTAGTCAGTGTCAGTATTAACTGTATCACCTGTCATATCTGTTTAGTTTGTAATAACTATGTCGTCTATGACAGCTGGGTGTCCTGACAACAGAGCTGGCCATGATAACAGAGCTGGCCATGATAACAGAGCTGATTATGATAAAGCTGGTGGCCCTCATATGTGTGTTAGCCAGGTAACAGTGATGACGCTGATAATGTTGTTAGACTTACTAACAGTGGTGGTCCTGATAATGTTAGGCTTAATAACAGTGGGAGCCCTGATAATGTTAGACTTAATAACAGTGGTAGCCCTGATAATGTTAGACTTAATAACAGTGGGAGCCCTGATAATGTTAGACTTAATAACAGTGGTAGCCCTGATAATGTTAGACTTAATAACAGTGGTAGCCCTGATAATGTTAGACTTAATAACAGTGGTAGCCCTGATAATGTTAGACTTAATAACAGTGGTAGCCCTGATAATGTTAGACTTAATAACAGTGGTAGCCCTGATAATATTAGACTTAATAACAGTGGTAGCCCTGATAATGTTAGACTTAATAACAGTGGTAGCCCTGATAATGTTAGACTTAATAACAGTGGTAGCCCTGATAATGTTAGACTTAATAACAGTGGTAGCCCTGATAATGTTAGACTTAATAACAGTGGTAGCCCTGATAATGTTAGACTTAATAACAGTGATGACATGATAACAATGATGGCCTTACAGCTGTGGTAGTTGTTTCCCTTCATAACTGTAGTGGCCCTGAGAACTGTGTTGTAACTTCGCTGACTCTGATAACTGTTCTGGCCCTGAGAACTGTGTTGTAACTTCGCTGACTCTGATAACTGTTCTGGGCCTGGTAACTGTCCTGACCTTGATAATTGCTTTGACCTTGACAACTGCTCCAGCCCTGGTAGCTGCTCCGTCACTCCCTACGTTTTGATCCTGCAGACGCTGTAATGACTGCCCTCCCAGACGGACACACTCGTGGCGCAGCCGCCAGACTCTGCTGTAATGGTGATATATCACTTCTTTCACATGTCACATATAGTGAATTGTTCTATGCAAAGATCACTAGAGGCAACACTGACATGATTTCTTAAAAGAATGTTGAGAATACCACGTACAGCTAAGATAACAAACAGAGAATGTCCAAGAAAAACAAATGTAGAAATGAACCTAATTAAGCCCATGAGAAAATAACAGTCATCATTCACTGGACATATTGAGAAGGAGAGGGCTTGGAATCATCATAACAACAGGAAAGTTAAACGGGGAAAAGAGGCAGGGGAAGACCGAGGAAAAAAGAATCATAGACAGTCTACCACGATGGCACAACAAAGAGTCAGCGACTGAGCTGATGGAAAATATCACCGAGATCAGCTGAGAAGCGCGACCGTCATAGCCTACGGGCACGGCACTTGATGATGATGTCTTTCATCTTGAAACTTTACCTAAGATTACTACTATGTATTACTTATATTAGGTGGAGGTAATCACTTATCATGTGTACTGTGCTACGAGATAGGTTTTCAAACCTGGAGAAAGATCCCAGCCTGTTTCATTGTCTGAACTGGAGAAGCGGTTCCCAAAATGTGGCCTGCGGGGCACTATTATTCAACCCGAGGAGTACGTTCAGATAGTCCTCGAGGCATTATCATGTTCTTTGCTGACATTATCAGGTAGTCCTCGAGGCATTATCATGTTCTTTGCTGACATTATCATGTAGTCCTCGGGGGATTATCATGTTCTTTGCTGACATTATCAGGTAGTCCTCGAGGCATTATCATGTTCTTTGCTGACATTATCAGGTAGTCCTCGAGGTATTATCACGTTCTTTGCTGACATTATCATGTAGTCCTCGGGGGATTATCATGTTCTTTGCTGACATTATCAGGTAGTCCTCGGGGCATTATCAAGTAGCCTGCAGGGAAATATAAAGTAGTCTGTGGGGCATTATCAAGTAGTTTACTGACATTATCAGGTAGTCCACAGGGCATTATCAGGTAGCCTGCAGGGAATTATAAAGTAGTCTGTGGGGCATTATCAGGTAGTTTGCTGACATTGTCAGGTAGTCCACAGGGCATTATCAATCTGGTTTTATGTGGCCTGTATAAAAACAATGAACACAATGAAAGCATAACATACATTACAGCCGATGATCCACAACTTACATGGAGTTGGAAAAAAGTGGACTTTGGTTATATAAACTTTGGCAAGCATTGGACTAAACATTGGACTCCCCTGTCAGACAGACTGACATGAAAATAGTTATTTAATCGAGTCTGTGATCTCTACATCGAGCTATTGTTCCGTGCTCCGTGGAAAACCCACAAAACAACTTCCAAAATGAAATCACATCATTTACCAGCGTGGTTTGAAACATGCTGCCAGCGCTGGCCAGATTTAAATGGCTGCCTGGTTAATGATTGCTGTTTCCGCTCCAGTGCATATAACATTTTATATGGACCTCGGGTAGGGCGAGTTTAGCGCCAGGGAGGGTCGGTCAGAAGTGCTGAACGAATATAACAGCATAATTTTCTAAGTCTGTCCGTCTGACTAAATTAACACAGAGTGAGAGCAGAGGGAAGACTGGCGTTTCTGCCTCTGTGTGTGCGTGTGTATGTGTGCGCAAGCGGTCATGTATGGGTGGAAGATGGATGTAAATTTTTTTCACTTCACTGCTCAGGTTAAAGTTTTCAGAAAGGTTAACTGAGATGAGGGGAACAAAAGTGTGACCTGGAATTATCTGGTGTAATAATCTGTCTGACAGAGACTTTTTTTTTAATGCCCGGGGGGGGGGGGGGTTCAAGAAGACCGACCTGCAGTTATTACTCTCGCGTTATTCTCATTTTAATAAGGAAAAGTAACAAGCTGGAATAACTTCATATTTTCATCTCTGTTGCCCTCATGTTTAAAAATTTATATAGCTGGTATCAACATAAAAAACGACTTTAACAACTCAAACTACAAAATTCAGTTATGTTTTAGGCAACTCATACTAAAAAATTCAGTTATGTTTTAGGCAACTCAAATTAAAAATTCAACTATGTTTTAGGCAACACAAACTACACAATTCAGCTATGTTTTAGCAACCCAAACTACAAAATTCAGCTGTGTTTTAGCAACTCAAACTACAAAATTCAGCTATGTTTTAGCAACCCAAACTACAAAATTCAGCTGTGTTTTAGCAACTCAAACTACAAAATTCAGCTATGTTTTAGCAACCCAAACTACAAAATTCAGCTATGTTTTAGGCAACACAAACTACAAAATTCAGCTATGTTTTAGGCAACACAAACTACAAAATTCAGCTATGTTTTAGGCAACACAAACTACACAATTCAGCTATGTTTTAGGCAACACAAACCACAAAATTCAGATATGTTTTAGGCAACACAAACTACACAATTCAGCTATGTTTTAGGCAACACAAACTACAAAATTCAGCTATGTTTTAGGCAACACAAACTACAAAATTCAGGTATGTTTTAGGCAACACAAACTACAAAATTCAGCTATGTTTTAGGCAACACAAACTACAAAATTCAGGTATGTTTTAGGCAACACAAACTACAAAATTCAGCTATGTTTTAGGCAACACAAACTACAAAATTCAGCTATGTTTTAGGCAACACAAACTACAAAATTCAGCTATGTTTTAGGCAACACAAACTACAAAATTCAGCTATGTTTTTAGTAACTCAGTTTTCGCTCGGGATGATGAGTGGGTTGCTGTGAGAACTAATTCTCAACAAACTCCACTACCCCTGGTCCTTAGCTCCTTGAGCAGCATATAGAAATATACAAGAAAGTAGGTATAGAACAATGTTGTATGTTTAGTCTGGAAAAATACAAGTAAATATAGCACAGCGGTGTATGTTTAGCTTGGGAAAATACAAGTAGATATAGCACAGCGTTGTATAGCTTGGAAAATACAAGTAGATATAGGACAGCGTTGTACAAGTATGTTAAGCCTAGATAAAACATCAAGCACTTATGATGGAAAAATGGCGAGAATGACTGTGAATTGAACCACAAACGTGCTGTGCTGAGGCCGTTGTTTATTCTCTTTATCTGTCTCATCTAACGTGCTTTGCATGTTCCCCTCTAAAAATACAAGACTGTGCTACTTGTATGTTCCACGCTAACCACACAAGACTGTGCTACTTGTATGTTCCACGCTAACCACACAAGACTGTGCTACTTGTATGTTCCACGCTAACCACACAAGACTGTGCTACTTGTATGTTCCACGCTAACCACACAAGACTGTGCTACTTGTATGTTCCACGCTAACCACACAAGACTGTGCTACTTGTATGTTCCACGCTAACCATACAAGGCTGTGCTACTTGTATGTTCCACACTAAACCTACAATATTGTGCTACTTGTATGTTCCACGCTAACCATACAAGGCTGTGCTACTTGTATGTTCCACACTAAACCTACAATATTGTGCTACTTGTATGTTCCACGCTAAACATACAAGGCTGTGCTACCTGTATGTTCCACGCTAAACATACAAGGCTGTGCTACTTTTATGTTCCGCGCTAAACATACAAGGCTGTGCTACTTGTATGTTCCACGCTAAACATACACGGCTGTGCTACTTGTATGTTCCACGCTAAACATACACGGCTGTGCTACTTGTATGTTCCACGCTAAACATACACGGTTGTGCTACTTGTATGTTCCACGTTAAACATTCACGGCTGTGCTATATTACTTTATCATGCCAAAGCCTAGTTGGTATCTCGCTATTTTGAAATTGTCTAAGTTTCCGTAGATACAGGAAATCTGGACTCGTTTTCTGGCCGTACTGATAGCCCCATCTTTATTATAGTCATATTATTCCCCGAAGCACTCCGTCCGCCCCACACCCACTTCTTCGTGTTGTCCGTATGGTCGAGACATAGGAGTTTTGTGGCTTGTTAATGTGTTGATTGAGCACGTAAGCTGTGGCAGAATATCTTGGCTCCGGACATCAAAAACTGCTCTGATGGAGGTTATCACGTGCAGTCGTGTGTTTGGTGGGCCGGGTTGTCCAATATTTCATAAATATGGCGGCAACAACCTGCTCCGCCCTCTACGTGACAGTCAAATGTGAGTAAACTGGGAGGAGGAAAGACGTCATAGCTTCTCTCTCTCTCAGTCTCTCTCTCTCTCTCTCTCTCTCTATTCCTCTTTCTTTCCCCTTCACTTTTACTCTCACTTTCTCTCTCTTTCCCCTTCTCTCTTCTTCTCTCTCTTCTCTCTCAACTTATCAAGCCTATCTTGTCCCTTCTTTCTTATATCTCTCCCTCCCCCACCTTTTCTCTCTTTCTCTTTCCCCCTCTCTCTCTCTTTCTTGTTCTTTTTTTTTCTCTGTTCTATTTTATATTTACCTCTCTCCTTCCTTTTCTTTTACTATCTCCTCTTTCTCCCTTCTCTGTCCTCATCTTTTCTCTCTCCTTTTTACTCTCCCTTTCTTTTCCTTCTTTCGACTTCTCTCCCTGCTCCATCCTCCTCTCCTACGCCATTTGTCTTTCCATCTCTCTCTCATTCTCCCTTTCTTTCTCTCCTTTTCTCTCTCTCTCCTCTCCCCTTCTCTCTCTCCTCTTTCTCTTCCTTTCCTATATCCCTCTCTCTTCCCTCCTCTATCGCTCTCTTTCCTTTCATCTTCTCTTTCTTCTTTCTCCCCTTTCTCTCCTCCTCTTCCATATCTCTTTTCATTCTCTTCTCTCTCAATCTCTCTTCCTCTCTCTCTCTCCTTCCTTCTCTCTCTTTTCCATTCTCTCTCCATCTTTATTTTTCTCTGCTTGTCTCTCCCCCCTCTTACTCCCTCCCCTTCCATTCTCTCTCTCATTCTTTCCCATCTGTCTTCATCTCTCTTCCTTTCTCTTTGTCTCCCTCTTTCCCTTGTTGTAACCTCTGTGTGAATTACACGTGGTACAAACACATCCCACGCATACATCACACATGCACCCACACATGCACCCACACATGCATCCACACATGCATCCACACATGCACCCACACATGCACCCACACATGCACCCACACATGCATCCACAATTGCACCCACACATGCACCCACACATGCATCCACACATGCACCCACACAAACATCCCAGGCAACAGTCACTGATATCTCTGCTGTGTCTGTAATAAACCAGCTCAGGTTTAATTGCTGAGACATAAATGATAAAAAGAAGAAAAAAAACTGTGCCAGTAATTTATCACTTTTCTGACACTGAACTCTGTAGGCTGCCAGACAACACGTACCCTCCTCCAACTGGGTCACGTGGTTGCTGCTGTTACAGGCAGGTTCAGTGAGAACGAGAAGAATAACACAGCGCAACCTGACATCATCATCATCATCATCATCTAGCAGACAAGAAAAGTGGACATTGCCATACATTGAGAAGAACAAAAGAGCAGACAAACGAAAATGGCGTATGCACAAGAGATGAGGGAAACAAGACCAAGGGGTAGACCAAGACAGAGATGGAAAGACAACTTAGGAGAGGATATAAAAGAAATTGGTGTCACTAACTGGGGAGAGAAGATTAGGAACAGAGAGGAATGGAGGCGAACTTAATCTACAGCAATGAGCTTTAGTGGCTCAGAAAGAAGAAGAAGAAGAAGAAGAAGACGAAGAAGAAGAAGAAGAAGAAGAAGAAGATTTCTCTCTTCACACATCAAACAAAATGAAAGTCTTGAGCTGAAGTGGATGTGAGAAGACCTGATATAGAAATAAGAAAAAAAATTCTTGAAGAGAGCGGATAAAATACTAAGTAAGTTTTTTTTAAAAAATAGATATTTTAGAAAGTTATTCTAGAAGAGCTGCAGAAAGTTGCCTACCAGAGAGCTACCTGGGGCGGGGTGGGGTGGGGTTGGGGGTTCGGAAAGGGGGGGGGGGTGCGGTGAATAAACCTACTTAAGTTAACTCCAGCTCTTCAACTGATAGAAAAACATATGCCAGTTACGCCATATGCCAGTTTTAAGAACCAAAATGGTAACAGCCATAAAAGCTTGAAAATAAAATTACCCTGGGGTTTAACACCAATTTGCTTTCGTGCAGTTTTATATTTAGCAATCTGCGGGCAAAATGGCCAGAAAGCTGGCAGAGATCCAGCTGAGACTAGGGAAGTAAGCTAGAAACTTGCCAGGAACTCAAGAATTTAAAGTGCAAATCAGCTTTTCTCTCATAGCCACGAATATACATTGCCCCTTTCCGTTTGAAAATATTAATAAAAAGCTTTCATGGTAAAATCATCTTTCCTACAGCCACAAGAGACTGGTTTAATTTCCTTCCACTTTTATGATGACAACACTCGAGATTTCATTTGCATATTCCTGTCTTTCCACGCGAGATCTCGTCAGAATCTGATCAAAACATCTGGAGCCAATTGCGTTGTTTGGAATTCTGGGAAGATAGGCTTCAATGTTCATTGGCTACTGATGTTCCAGTGTGTGGTGCAATGTCCTCGCTTCCCTTTCACTCATTAATATTCTCGATTGTTTTCCTGGTTTGTTCCCCCTTCAAAGGCGATGTCTGTTTTTGTTTCCAATTTTTGGTCTTTGATTGTTGGAAATTGTCAGGATAAATGTTAGCAGAGGAATGCCTCTTTAAAGCTAGGATCTTTGGCTCCACTTGCAGCCATTTCGTCCTCATTATCCGCTCTGCTTGCTTCTAGAGACATAAGCTTCACCAGAAAAAAAAAATATTACGCTTCTCCTTCTCACATCTTGAGAGTCCCATGTGGCACCCTTATACGCTGGGACGGGGTGGGATATATATAGTACAGTGCAGAACATCTACGCCTCAAAATTCTTTCAAATTTTATTACATTTCTAAGAATTGGGACCAGCTTCTTCCGTTGTGTTTCCTGTGTTGTGTGTTACTCCTTGCTTTTTATTATGTGATCATAACCTTTCTTGTCTTGTGTTACTTCCTGCGAGGATATTTGTTACTCCCTGCCTTGTTATGTATGACGTCCAGCCTTTTATGTGAGGCTGTTTTCCCAGTTATTTGGTTATATATTGTTATATATTACTGTTTTGATATATTACACACATGCACATACATATAATTCATTGCTTTCTATATTATTTAGTGCCTGTTATATATTACTCACTGACTTATTATGAATTATTTATTGTCCTTGTTATGTATTACTCTCTGCTCTGTTATATATGGCATATTGTCATGGTTTATTATTACTCTCTGCTTTGTTATATATTATATTGTGTCCTGTTATGTATAACTCTCTGCTTTGTTATGTATTACCTATTGTCATGTTAATAACTCTTTGTTACGTATTACTCTATGCTTTGTTATGTATAACCTATTATCCTGTTATGTATTACCCTCTGCTTTGTAATGTATCATTTATTATCTTGTTATGTATTACTCCCTGCCTTGTTATATATTACTCCCTGTCTTGTTATATATTACTCCCTGCCTTGTTATATATTACTCCCTGCCTTGTTATATATTATTCCCTGCCTTGTTATATATTATTCCCTGCACAAATCTTTCAGCCGGGATTTTTGAACGTCAGAGTCTTTTCCGATGAGTTCTCCGGTTCTTTAACTTCTTCTCATGACATGTTTTAGAACTCTCCTGGTCTTTAACTTCTTCTCATGACATGTTTTAGAACTCTCCTGGTCTTTAACTTCTTCTCATGACATGTTTCTAGAACTTTCCTGGTCTTTAACTTCTTCTCGTGACGTGTTTTAGAACTCTCCTGGTCTTTAACTTCTTCTCATGACATGTTTCTAGAACTATCCTGGTCTTTAACTTCTTTTCATGACATGTTTTAGAACTCTCCTGGTCTTTAACTTCTTCTCATGACATGTTTCTAGAATTATCCCGGTCTTTAACTTCTTCTCATGACATGTTTTAGAACTTTCTTGGTCTTTAATTTCTTCTCATGACATGTTATAGAACTCTCCTGGTCTTTAACTTCTTCTCATGACATGTTTCTAGAACTATCCTGATCTTTAACTTCTTCTCATGACATGTTTTAGAACTCTTCTGGTCTTTAACTTCTTCTCATGACATGTTTCTAGAACTATCCTGGTCTTTAACTTCTTTTCATGACATGTTTCTAGAACTCTCCTGGTCTTTAACTTCATTTCATGACATGTTTCTAGAACTCTCCTGGTCTTTTCCTGGTGGTTTAAATTAAATTCAATGTTCTACAGTTTCTCTGACAAAACATTCATGTCTGTTTTGCCCCTCACTGTCTAAAGTTTATGTTGCATATATCTCCCAATTTTAGTGTTTATGTTGCATATGTCTCTCAATTCTAAGGTTTATGTTGCATGTAGCTCCAAGTTCTAATGTTTATGGTGCATATATCTCGTAGGTCTAAGGTTTATGTTGCATACATCTCCTTATTCTAAGGTTTATATATATATATATATATATATATATATATATATATATATATATATATATATATATATCCCAATTCTAAGGTTTATGTTGCATAGATATATCTCCTAATTATAAGGTTTGTGTTACATACATCTCACAACCTACATCTATTTATTCATTGTATTGATCTTACAAGCCTGTGTCATGTGATAGCTTGTCGCAGTTTGATTGAGCGTGGTGTAGACAGAAACCCACGGGCGTGTCAAATGAGCAACAATGTCATCCTTGCTATGAAAATGGAGGTCGGTTCCGTGTGCTGAGCTACTGAGCTTAGTGCTATGGCACCAATGTGAGCTGTGGACTTCCATGAACAGCACTGATGGTTCTTAGTTAAGCCTATTTGGCCAATGGTGAACTGTGGTGGCCTTTGTGTGCCCAGTTTCGGCTTGGCGCATTATCTACACAGTTCGTACCCAGAGCGACGCTGACTGATTTCGCATTTGGACTTTGGTAGTTCCAAAGATGGCGTCCTCACTGGGTGGCTGATCATAGAGGACTGATGCGATGGATCATTGATGAACATTCTGTGCGATATTCACTGACACAGGTGGTGGAGCGATTGTGTGAGTATCTTGTTCGCGATGATACGGAGAACCTAATACTGAAAAAAAAACTGAAATAGTTCTTACAAAAATAGAAATAAATTATTTGTGTACAATCCTTTCCTTGTTAGTTCTAAGAACATTTTCTGTTTGATCTGGGTATATGATTAAACTTCAGCTTATTAAAGGTGTTATCAATAACAAGTGAGATGGACATTTGATTAAATCTACTTTTTTGGCCCAGATAACTGTATTTTCTTTTAAAACTGGTCTAACTTGCTCTCTCACCTGTGACAAATGTGGGTATGACGGTGGCTAGCATCCATACTATACTTGTTCAAAGACAGTTTTCTCCAGGTAAATGTCCGTTATTTTATACTCTGTGCATCTCGACTTTTTAAAAGTACTTTAGTATAGTAGCTCTGTCATAATTTTCTCTGCCTTCGCTCTGTCATAGTTTTCTCTGCCTTCGCTCTGTCATAGTTTTCTCTGCCTTCGCTCTGTCATAGTTTTCTCTGCCTTCTCTCTGTCATAGTTTACACCTAAGCTGCCATATCTGCGCCTGTCGGTTTAGCACACCCGTCTTCGTGATACAAAAAGAATATATTTTCATGAATGTGCGCAAAATTTGATAAAAAATGTAGTCACGTGCCACAATTTTCCACTCATTTTTATGGTTTCACACAAGGTGTAGCCAAATTTTTGTTGTTCATCCAACAAATTTTCTATTGGTACAATTCAACTTTTCTTTCCCTGACGAGTACAACACAACAAAAACCATGTTGTGCAAGCGTTGCAGATGTTGTCACGTTGGCTTAGTTGTTGCTCCTATTTTGTTTTCATATTTCCTTTCTTTTACCTGGGGGAACCCAGGGGCAGAGTTTACAACTGAAGGGGGTGGGTCCACGTGGGTTTCTTTTCATATGCAATATTCTCTCATTATTTCTTGTGTTAAAAATTTCACATACAGTAGATATACCTGAAAGAATTTCAAAAGAGTGAGAAGAAGAAGATGAAACTAAGAAGGGAAGAAGAAGAAGAAGGAAGCGAAATATAGTAGAAGAAAAAGAAGAAGAAGAAGAAGAAGAAGAAGAAGAAGGAAGCGAAATATAGTAGAAGAAGAAAAAGAAGAAGAAGAAAGTGGAAGAGGAGGATAAGAAAAGAAAGAAAGAAAGAGAAGAAAAGAAGGAAAGAATAATTGTTTCTCAGCTCAAAGTTATAAATGAAGACACAGCGTAGAAAAATAAAGTAAGTGGTACAGTACAGACTTCTCGTCATTTCTCCAGTACAGACCTCTCGTCATTTCTCCAGTACAGACTTCTCGTCATTTCTCCAGTACAGACTTCTCGTCATTTCTCCAGTACATATTTCTCGTCATTTCTCCAGTACAGACTTCTCGTCATTTCTCCAGTACAGACTTCTCGTCATTTCCCCCTCTAGAGACTTCTCATTTCCCCGGTACAGACTTCTCGTCATTTCCCCGGTACAGACTTCTCGTCATTTCCCGGTACAGACTTCTCGTCATTTCCCCGGTACAGACTTCTCGCCATGTCTCCTCTTATTTTCCACTTCCCCTGTCTTCTCCATCTTAAGAACAGATCACTGGAAATCACTGCTGGCATATTCCAGAGAAAGGGGCGCATAAACAAATTATCTGGAGCTCTACGTGGACATCTCGCCGCCCTCCCTTGCCCCTCAAACCAGATCGATGAAGTCTTTGGAAAGCAACCCCCCCCCCCCCCCCATCAATACACACACATAAAAAAAAATGTTTGTTTAGCCCCCACTTCTCAAGGGGGGCAATTCACAGACAGATGATATCCCATGTTTAGATTTGATTACCTCCCCTATTGACTATGATCGATTGGAACGATTTTCGACGTCTATTTTTCAATCAAGCTTTTGGAATCTTCGCTCCCGAAATTCTCGGTTGTTTTTCGTGATGTTTAATATCAGTAATCACGTGGTACATCCGTCACGTGCTCGCGTGCGTGGAGAGAGAAAAGAGAGGGGGGCAATTGTGGCAATAATTGTAGATGTGACCCGGATTGAAGGCACGGTTTCGAAAAAAAAAAAATTAATTCTCTTTAGATAGATAGATAGATAGATAGATAGATAGATAGATAGATAGATAGATGGATGGATTTACCACCTTATATCAGTGATTTACACCAGTATATCAGTGATTTATATCAATATATCAGTTATTTATACCTCTTTAGCGCTGATTTACCCCATTATATCAGTGATTTACACCACTTTAGCGCTGATTTACCCCAGTATATCAGTGATTTACACCACTTTAGCTCTGATTTACCCCCGTATATCAGTGATTTACACCACTTTAGCGCTGATTTACCCCCGTATATCAGTGATTTACACCACTTTAGCTCTGATTTACCCCCGTATATCAGTGATTTACACCACTTTAGCGCTGATTTACCCCATTATATCAGTGATTTACACCACTTTAGCGCTGATTTACCCCAGTATATCAGTGATTTACACCACTTTAGCTCTGATTTACCCCCGTATATCAGTGATTTACACCATTTTAGTTCTGATTTACCCCCTTATATCAGTGATTTACACCACTTTAGTACTGATTTACCCCCGTATATCCGTGATATATATATCCTTTTAGTGCTGATTTACACTCGTATATCAGTGATTTATACCCGCTTAGCGCTGATTTACCCCGTATATCAGTGATTTACACCACTTTAGTACTGATTTACCCCCGTATATCCGTGATATATATATATATATATATCCTTTTAGTGCTGATTTACACTCGTATATCAGTGATTTATACCCGCTTAGCGCTGATTTACCCCCTTATATCAGTGATTTACACCACTTTAGTACTGATTTACCCCCGTATATCCGTGATATATATATCCTTTTAGTGCTGATTTACACTCGTATATCAGTGATTTATACCCGCTTAGCGCTGATTTACCCCGTAT
This sequence comes from Achatina immaculata, assembly GCA_009760885.1. Lineage (NCBI taxonomy): Eukaryota > Metazoa > Mollusca > Gastropoda > Stylommatophora > Achatinidae > Lissachatina > Lissachatina immaculata. Next base: position 11,292,839 of record CM019699.1, read on the forward strand.
ATCAGTGATTTACACCAGCATAGCGCTGATTTACACCTGTATATCAGTGATTTACACCAGCATAGCGCTGATATACACCCGCAAATCAGTGTCTGCCCCCGTATATCAGTGATTTATATACGTTTAGTGCTGATAGTTTTAAGTGAGGCTCACTATATATCGTTCAGAGGACAGGGGAAGTCGTTTAGACATTGCTGGGTCACAGATGTCTTCATCTGAGCACGGCTGTCGACGTTTTGGGCGGAGTGTACTGAAACTAGTGACTGCCACTTCTTGATGGTGCATCGTCTTGTCGAACAGCCTGTCTTGCTAAACAGCCTGTCTTTTTGAACAGTCCGTCTTGCTGAGAAGCCTGACTTGCTTAAACAGCCTGTCTTGCTAAACAGCCTGTCTTGTTAAACAGCCTGTCTTGTTGAGAAGCCTGACTTGCTTAAACAGCCTGTCTTCCTGACTCTGTCAATGTCTTATCACTAAGGCAGGTCATAATCCGGCCTCCATCTTCTGGCACAAATCTTGTCTTCCATTTGTCTGTTATTTTGTCTGTGTTTTAGTCTGCCGCCGTGGTGTATTGGTTAGCGCACTCCCCTGCCCACTCATCTGGTTTGATTTCGCACTCGGGCGGAAGTTGTTGGCATGAGGGTCACCCCGCCCTCCTCTCCCTAAGGAAACAAAGACAGCGACGACGAGGCAATAGTGGCCTAGAAATGTGAAGGCATTAACATTTCACACTCCTCTACGCCATCCACAAGCCACGTGACGTAGAACCGTATTTTCTACTTTGTTATCTTGGCCAGTTTTAATTTGAGAACAAATCTGAAACCGACTGGATGAGGGAGTCTGTTGTATTCGTTAATTTAATAACAGCCGTGTTTGCAGTGTACTCTGGTGTGCCTCATCTTGCAGGCATTCATTCCGAGTTTATAGATTATAGGCGTATCGCCGTAGACCCAGCGTAAGTCTAGAACTGGAAACTTTTTCTTTCTTTCTCTCTCCCCTCCCCTTTTTTTCTCGTTTTTATTTCTCTCTTTCTCTCTTTTCTTTCCCAAACGAAAATATCTCACAAACTTGCGTTCTTGGGGTAAAACAAAACAAAACCAAACCAAAACCAAAAACAAACAAAAAAAAAAAACAAGCAAACAAACAAAACCAACAAAAACTGATGCACATTGCTGGGGGTTGTGATGTCCAGACTCTGTGATCAGTAAGTGGAGGTCCCATTCTTCAGTGAGATATCCACCATTTCAGATCAAATGTTGTCAGGATTTAGTAAGGCTGTTTGGCTGGTCTTGAAACCAAAACTTAACACGCACAAATATATTTCGGCACAGTACTTCATTTTGCTGTCACTTCACAGGCAGGTTCCGGTATCACGCTGTCTGGCAAGTCTAAAGTAGTGGGACCTGACGATTAGTGGCCAGTTTTTGTTGGGCGCTTTGTCTGGTCTGCCAAACTATCTCTTCATTTGGTCTGGTCTGCCGTGGCTTTGATGTACTGTTACATCGGAGCATTCGACCTGTCATGCGTGACACGCTTGGTTGGCTGCACCAAGTCGGTGGCTGGGGACCGAAAGAGATGTCTGCACCTGCGAGCTAATGCTAGTCAAGACCAACTCTTTCCCTAGGTGTGTTCCTGGTATCTAGTTTACTGCTGTAAAGTTTTGCAAATGGAATAGAAAGCCGCGTTCGTTAAGGTAGTGGAACCTGTTGAGAAGATTAATTCTTGTGTCTTCATCAAGGCAGGGGAGCGTATACAGTCAAACAGCCTAAAATGAGAGAAAAACAGTAGCTTCCATATGTGACTTATGTCATCATCATCGCCTTCATCATCATTATCATCAAAATCTGAAAGAATTAGCTTATGATTATAGAATATTCATGAGTTATGGTTGGCAGTAGTTACCTAGCCCTCATATCTGCCAGTAGTTACCTAGCCCTCATATCTGCCAGTAGTTACCTAGCTGTCATATCTGCCAGTAGTTACCTAGCCCTCATATCTGCCAGTAGTTACACAGCCCTCATATCTGCCAGTAGTTACCCAGCCCTCATATCTGCCAGTAGTTACCTAGCCCTCATATCTGCCAGTAGTTACCTAGCCCTCATATCTGCCAGTAGTTACCTAGCCCTCATATCTGCCAGTAGTTACCTAGCCCTCATATCTGCCAGTAGTTACCTAGCCCTCATATCTGCCAGTAGTTACCTAGCCCTCATATCTGCCAGTAGTTACCTAGCCCTCATATCTGCCAGTAGTTACCTAGCCCTCATATCTGCCAATAGTTACCTAGCCCTCATATCTGCCAGTAGTTACCTAGCCCTCATATCTGCCAATAGTTACCTAGCCCTCATATCTGCCAATAGTTACCTAGCCCTCATATCTGCCAGCAGTTACCCAGCTGTCATATCTGCTGGCAGGTAAACACACAGCTCACATCTCTTAAAGTTGACATTTCTCAGTTCAATAAACAAACCCACAATATGTATTCCAGTTGTATAGGCTGTTCTCTGGCTACTGTAACTTCCACAGAAATGAAAACCCATTTTCTCCACTTAGACAGCTTGTCCCATAGGACACTTCACATATTCTGACTGACACCAAACAATGGTCTCGGTCCCCCTAGTAAACTCTTTGTGATTATCACATTAGTGACAAGCAGTCTCAACAACTCTCAGGAGGCTCCCCTTCCCTTCCCTCCTCAGGTTGAAAAAAAAACCCGAAATTGACTTTAATTAAATTTCCCAACGAAACCAATGACAAATAATCATAGGAAAAAAATCAGTGGATGAACGTAATCAACGTACCATTCAACACAGAATTATATATCTGCATAATATTACACTCCTTAGGTTCCAAGATTCAGTTAATTCTCCCACCAGCAACATCAAGCAGATCCGCCCCTGCCACTGCTATCTCTTGAAACACTCTGCTACTACACTCAACTGTGGACATCATCTACATCCCTGAAATCCTCCAGAGAAACTTCAGAGACCGACTCACAAATGTCACCAACAAAAGACTTAGCATCGATTACTTAACAACGTGACATTGCTGTAAAGAACACAAAACTTAACAGAATAACGTTATCGTAAAGAACACAAGGCTTAATAGAATAACATTATCGTAAAGAACACAAGACATAGCACTGATTACTTAAAAACATGACATTACCGTAAAGAGTACAAGACTTAACAACATGACATTACCGTAAAACTAAAACAAAAGACTTAAGAACATGACATTATCATAAAGAACACAAGGCTTAACAGCACGACAATATCGTAAAGAACACAAGACTTACCAGCATGACATTATCGTAAAAAACACAAGACTTAACAACATGATATTACCGCAAAGAACACAAGATTTAACAGCACGATATTATAGTAAAGAACAAATACTTAACAGCATGACAATATCCTAAAGAATATAAGAATTAACAACATGACAATATCCTAAAGAACACAAGAATTAACAACATTACAATATCCTAAAGAACACAATACTTAACAACATGAGAATATCCTAAAGACAATATCCTAAAGACAATATCCAAAAGAACACAAGACTTAACAGCATGACATCACCGTAAAGAACACAAGACTTAACAGCATGACATCACCGTAAAGAACACAAGACTTAACAGCATGACATCACCGTAAAGAACACAAGCCGTGCATATCACAACACCTGGGTTCAACCATGGCTGTCCTCCGGGAGACCATCAGCATGCGGCCTTCTCTCCTTACTAAGCGCTTTTCTAGTGCGTCATGCACTTGTCTATTCCGGCTATCCTGGAGCTAACCAGTCATCTACATCAGCAGTGTGCCTCCGGGAGAAACAAGACGAGATGGTCTTGACCAGTTCTCAGTCCTCACCAGTGATAATTCCGCCGTCCCTCGGATGCAGTATTTTTCGTTTATTTCAAGCCATCTATCTATCTATCTATCTATCTATCTATCTATCTATCTATCTATCTATCTATCTATCTATCTATCTATCTATCTGTCTATCTATCTATCTATCTATCTATCTATCTATCTATCTATCTATCTATCTATCTATCTATCTATCTATCTATCTATCTATCTATCTATCTATCTGTCTGTCTGTCTGTCTGTCTATCTATCCATCCATCCATCCATCCATCCATCCATCCATCCATCCATCCATCCGTCCGTCCGTCCGTCCATCCATCCATCCGTCCGTCCGTCCGTCCATCCATCCGTCTGTCTGTCTATCTGTCAGTCTGTCTGCCTGTCTGTCATCGTCATCATATGTCGTGCCGACTGGCGTTGGCTATTATGCTTCTCCAGAGTGCACGATCCTTCATGCAGGCCATCAGCTCAGTTGGTGATCTCCTCTCACACCATCTCTTCAGACGGTCCAGTATCATTTCTCTTGATCTTCTTCCTTCTATTTTTCCTGTTGTTATAACATTTTCAATGCCCCCTCTTCTCATTGCAAGTCCTATGAAAGTACACACTCTCTCTCTCTTATTTTTGTGACAAGATTGCTTCTATCTCCAACTCCTCTCAGACATCCCCTATTAGTTATTTTTCCTGTCCAGGGAATTCACAACATTCTTCTAATAAACCACATTTCTGCTGCTTCCGATGATTTTTGTGCAGACCTGCCTATTGTCCATGATTCACTTCCATATAACAAGATAGGTTCAAATAGCATTTTGGGACTTGTTTTCTAACATTCAATGATAAGGATGTGTTGCATATGATTCTCATTCTCTGAAATGCAGTCTTTGCTTGGCCTATTCTGTTCTTAATTTTTGTTTCGTATTTCTCATCTGAAGTATTTACTGCTCCAATGCAGTTTATAAATAGTGTCACTATTAATATCTGAAGGTGTGTAGTCAAGATATCTATTTATAAATTCTTTTACAATATCTAAAACTGTATTGTTATATCAATGTATAAATATTGTTACAATATCTAAAGCTGGGCAGTCATGGTATTCTTTTCTAAATTCTGTCATAATACCTAAAACACAGTAGACATAAATGCTTTTCACAATGTCACTCTATCTAAATCACGGTTGTCATAATATCTATTTCTAAACCGTGATCAATGCCCCAAATGTTAAAGAGATTTCCAAAGCTTTAAATCTAAAGTTCTTTCTTAAACAAATGCTTTTTTTTTCTTTGCAATGGCGTTTGGGGAAGCTGGGAGGGAATGGGGAAAGAGGGAGAAGGGAGTGTCACCAAGGCAATAACTACCTTTGCTGGCAAAGTCTTCTTGGTTCTGTGCTCGCTCTGTACATCTTGCCAGCGTGAAGAGCTCTCAAGGGGCCCTAGAAGAAAGCAATCGAGGCTCCCTGTTCACAGACCAGGCAGGTTATTGGACGCTGCTTTAAGAAAGTACAGTCTAATTAGGCTCTCTGGGCAAGATGCACCAGTCGCAGATAAGAGAGAACACCCTCAAGAGTTGATTCTTCGTCTTCTTCTTTGGTTTTATTTTTCGTATTATTATTATTAATCATTATTATTATTTCTTTTTCTTTTATTATGATATTTTTCTGCTTTCTCTCTCTTTTCTTTCGCCTTCTGTCTTTCATCGCAACATGTGTGACTTTCTTTTCTTAAAAGTAATTCTTTCTTTCTTTCTTTCTTTCTTTCTTTCTTTCCTTCTTCGTCTCTGATACCTCTGCTGTTACATTTTAAACTTAGTTATTCGTCTTTAATCACGTGATGATGACCTTGCACAACAGCCATGGCGTCGGATACGGAGTGAGGTACTAAGACGTTTGCATATGCTCTGGCGGCAGATTTCTCACGTGTACAACAACTTGCATGTCTCTGTTTCAGAATCAGGCTGTGGTGCCACTGTAGCCTCACATACTGAAGATGGAAAAGGTCATGTCCACTTATATTTAGGTGGATTTGATGGCAATGACAATGTCATATATGAACATTTCATTGGAACTTCATTGTGTCGTCTCTAATATCTTGCTCGTCTTTTTTTTTTTCTATATCGTCTCTAAGTTTTCACCATTGTGTAAGTCTAATTTCCTTTCTTGACAGTTGTTGGAGAGGATGATATTTTTTGACATTTTGAAGTTTTGTTAAAAAACGGAAGTAGATTGTCTTTTTACTTTTCTGCTTTTTTGTTCAAGAACGGAAGTAGATGTTACTTTTGACTTTTTGCTGCTTGATTCCAACAGCGGAAGTAGATAGCATTTTTTTTTTACATTTTACCGTTTTATTCAAGACATAAGTGGGTGATAATTTTTACCTTTTGCTGTTTTGTCTTCGAAGAGCATAAGTAGCTATTATTTTTTATACTATTCTTTTTTATCATTTGTTCTATATTTTAAAAAAAGGGTAAAGGTAAATGCCTTAGAGGCACATAGGGAAATTGTGTTAGTGCCCATATTTTCCTTGACCTGTCAGCACACTAGAGGGTAATGTGGTCAGTATCACGCCTGGCTGCCTTTCCTTCCCCAACTCCAGAAGAAGTCGGGTACCCATTTCTATAGCTGGGTGACTGGTGTGCCTCTGGCCGGTTTCGAACTCCCGACCTTCGCCATGAGAGACCAGTGCACTAACCAAATCTCCACTCAAACACTTATATTAGGGCGTCATAAACTATTTTTATGTCACAGAATTCTGATTGTTTGGTGAACCCGCCATCTTGAACCTATTTAAATTCGCTTCTGTTTGAGTGTTTGTATATTTACAAGCAACGAATGAGTTGTATTAAGTACTCATTTACTCCACGTTAGCAGCAACAACACTGTACAGTTGTTCATAGTTAGTTGCATTCTTCAATGAAGAACGAGTTTTAGCACCACGAAATTGTGTTCTCGTTCTCCTCTGAAAGTTATTACAAGCCTTGCTAGAGACATTTATAAACATGTTTGTACTTAAAAGGATGATAAATTACTTATTACGTCGCTCACTTTAAGCGGAAATGTTTCATTTTATTCGGTGGCTATTGAACATAAGTTTGTAATTTTATTTTCCTATTCCAGTTTACGAGATAAAGTCTGTTATCTTTCCGCCTATGAGATCTGTTATCTCTTCTCCTATGAGGTCTGTTATCTCTTCTCCTATGAGTTGTGTTATCTTTCCTCCTATGAGATCTGTTATCTCTTCTCCTATGAGGTCTGTTATCTCTTCTCCTATGAGTTGTGTTATCTTTCCTCCTATGAGATCTGTTATCTCTTCTCCTATGAGTTCTGTTATCTTTCTTCCTATGAGGTCTGTTATCTCTTCTCCTATGAGATCTGTTATCTTTCCTCCTATGAGGTCTGTTATCTTTCCTCCTATGAGGTCTGTTATTTTTCCTCCTATGAGGTCTGTTATCTCTTCTCCTATGAGGTATGTTATCTTTTCTCCTATGAGGTAACTGTGTATGTATCTATTGATGGTCTTCCTCACTTGTAGAGAAGATAGGGTAGATTTTCATCTGCAGGAGACGACAAAATTGTCCTTGAAATGATAGTCTTTCATACATTTTTAGAATACATATAAGAAAAGAACAGAAATGAAAAGAAAAGTAAATAAAAGAGTCGGACACAATAAATATTTCAGCGAAATGCTTTCTTTAGGCACAGAAGAAAATACAAAAGTAAAAAACATTTATCAGTACAGACGAATAATTGTCTTCTCTCTCCATTTCTTCTTCCTGTGTGTTTTTGTATGACTAAGGCTCACGCTGAAACTGTGTACTCTTTAAGTAATAAAGCTATTACTACTTTTTTCCTAGTTTATATAGTTTGTTATCAGTATAGATTCCAATTCTTTGAAAAGTAAAGGAAGTCTTTATACATGTGTATGATGCCACTTGTTGCATTTTCTATTTTCTTTTCTTTATCATTTAATTTTACACATGATACGAGATTTTTCCATATACAGATTTACAGAGATACGCTTTGCAGAATCTCTCATTGTCCTGACTTCGAAGTCCACACCGTATTTCCCTGTCTTTCTTATGTATCTCATTTTTGTGCTTCGACTCTGTAATGTTTCTGGCCAACTCTTGGCTATTTATAAAGTTTACAGAATTTCCCTTATGAACGTCTGCTCAGTCCGGGACCAGTAAAATGTCCCGTATAGAATTTATGGCTGTTGCCCCTAATTTGTTACAGACGTTTCAGATTTGTTCGATTATTCTAGCGAGAGTCCCAGCAAAGACTTGCATGATTGGCGTAATTCCTTATTTTGTCGTATTCTTCGATATTGTTGGGTACTCTTTCTGTTTTCATTATACATAATTCAGGGTGTGTGCTGGATGAGTGGCACAAGAGCGTCAACGTAGCCTTCATTAAACGTAGCGTGGACTTAATTGAATTTTTGGCTGCAGTAAAACAATGTACTACAAAGTAGTACTTTTGTTAAAAGAGTAGAATTATGAGATTGTCGACCAGGGACAAAAGCAAGCAACAATGAAGTTGTATAAACAACCAATATTTTTGGGTAACGGGCTTTATTCTTGCGCAACATGAAAAAAAAACCCCAAAGAACTTTAGAAGCACTGAACAAAAAGCTCAGATTTCTCCCACGTGATCACGAGTCTAATGAGGTCGACAGGTCAGTCAACTAAAAATATTTGTGTGTTTTCCACTCTGCTAGTTCCGGTCTAAAGCTTTAACTGGACATATGACGAGAACTGCAGGACTTGAAAGCATCATAAGAAAAGAAAATCATAAATGGAAAGAGAGGCAGAGGAAATCAAAATTAGAAAATCGTGGACAGTGTAGCACAGTGGCACTATAGGAAGTCATCAACTGACCCGATGAAAAATATCAAGGACAGAGATCTGAAAAGAAGCATGTCCTCCAGCCTCTGCCAGCAGGACACCTGATGATGATGATGACGATGATGATGATGATGATTCGTGGTCTATGATTCCTGCAAAACAAAGTCCCAGCATACACATGCCTTTCTCTGATTGCATTCATGTGTGTGTTGGTGGGTGGAGCTGTTTAAGCATTTCTTTCTGTTCTATGTAAGTGATCATATAGTAGAGAAAGTTATTAAGTAATGTTATTGTTAAGTTGTGTTCTATATAAGTGATCATATAGTAGAGAAAGTTATTAAGTAAAGTTATTCTTAAGTTGTGATCACGCCTGCAACAACTACAGAAACACCTTCCAGGCAGGACACCCACAAGCAGGTAACAGCAGCCGCTGGTCAGAACATCTGGAGTTGTTGAATCCTGGACGATGAAGACTAACTATAAACAAGTTCTCAGGGAACATGGTAACTCTGGCAATGATAGGCGATGATACTTCTCTCTGGCATGCTCTGCTTACATCAGACAGACAAAAACAGCCATCATCATCATCATCGTCATCATCATCATCATCGTCATCATCATCATCATCATCATCATCATCCCAACATACCCCAGTCAGCTATCTCCAGATTTCCATCATATTCCATTCACTCTCGAGGTCTCTACCTCATCTCCATCTTCTTACCTCCACCCCACTATTCCTCCCCCCCCCCCCGATCTTGAAACTACCCATAGTTTGACTGTTCTAGTAAACACTGTTGGTGTCTTTCGTGGCACAGGGCAGTCCCTTCCACCTGTACCTAGCCCACATCAGTAGGTCTCTCTCTCTCTCTCTCTCTGTTTCTTCGTCCTGTATGTGTTTGCATGATTAAGGCTCCTACCGAAACGTCACAACTTTGTAGCCGTTGAGTAATAAAGCTGTTCCTACTTTTTCCCCTAGTTTATACATTGTGATATGACAGCTTTACTGCAGTGGCTCCATGTATAGCTATATACTCATACACTAATTATTGTGTGTTACGTCGGTAGGTGGATCTGTTTTATGTATGATCAGAAATGTTCAGATTTGTTCCCTGGCCTGTTATATGGAAAGATGATAACTTGGTCATTTACGTTTAAGCTTTTCTCCCTAATTTTACTCCGTATAGATACTATATGTTTTCAGCCGTTTTTGATTGGAATGTTATGCTAGTGTTGGGGGTGGGGGGAGCGCTTTTCGTGTTAATGCTCAATGAGCTTAATATAGTACATCGTGGGGGGTGGGGGTGTTTTCCATGTGATGCTGAATTATTTTCTTATATTATTTCGGGGTAGGGGAGGGAGGGGGAGGTTCCAATTGATACTGAATTATCTTCCTATGCTATATTTGGGGAACGTTGTCTATGTGATGCTGAATGATATTCTTATGCTATACGTCGGTAACGTTGTCTACGTTATGTTGAATGATCTTCTTATACTATATTTGGTGAACGTTGTCTATGTGATGCTGAATGATCTTCTTATACTATATTTGGTGAACGTTGTCTATGTGATGCTGAATGATATTCCTATGCTATACTTGGTGAACGTTGTCTATGTGATGCTGAATGATCTTGTTATACTATATTTGGTGAAGGTTGTCTATGTGATGCTGAATGATATTCCTATGCTATATTTGGTGAACGTTGTCTATGTGATGCTGAATGATATTCCTATGCTATATTTGGTGAACGTTGTCTATGTGATGCTGAATGATATTCCTATGCTATATTTGGTGAACGTTGTCTATGTGATGCTGAATGATATTTCTATGCTATACTTGGTGAACGTTGTCTATGTGATGCTGAATGATATTCCTATGCTATACTTGGTGAACGTTGTCTATGTGATGCTGAATGATATTCCTATGCTATACTTGGTGAACGTTGTCTATGTGATGCTGAATGATTTTCTTATACTATACTTGGTGAAAGTTGTCTATGTGAAGCTGAATGATTTTCTTATACTATACTTGGTGAACGTTGTCTATGTGAAGCTGAATGATTTTCTTATACTATACTTGGTGAACGTTGTCTATGTGATGCTGAATGATATTCTTATACTATACTTGGTAAAAGTTGTCTATGTGATGCTGAATGATATTCCTATGCTATACTTTCTGAACGTTGTCTATGTGATGCTGAATGATATTCTTATACTATACTTGGGGAACGTTGTCTGTGTGATGCTGAATGATTTTCTTATACTATACTTTGTAAACGTTGTCTATGTGAAGCTGAATGATCTTTCAAAGTTTATCTGAAGTTGACCTCCAAGGTAACACGCCCTGCAGCCCATGTTCATGGAACATACGAACATTCCTTCAGTAACATTGAGCCCTGTCTGAACCATTTATTTCATCTTTAGCCTGAATAAAAAACACTTTATTGTTTCAGAATGAAAGTGTTTTCTCGCCTAGAATCAGGAAGAGACAAACATGGACGCTTGTAAACCATCTGCCATCAGCAGACACGTAGCATCCATGTAATTCTGGATCTTCATGCTGAAAAATAGACCTGACTCTTGCCATATTGATCCATACAGCTGCTCGCTCGACTGAAACTGATCAGTGTTTCAGTGAAACTAGGACAAGCGTGTGATTTAATCATGGAGTCACAGCTGGCTGCACTCACCATCTCCCTGAGCTGCCTGTGGTTGTTTCTGCTTGATGTCTCAGCTCAGCAGGTGAAGAGCGATTCAGGAAACGAGCTAAGGGAAGTAAGTATGAAATTAAGAGTTATCGGGTGATTGTGGAATTTGCGGCAGATGTCATGGACTGTTATTCTGAGGAATGTTAGTATTTGATGACATTTATTTGGTGACACCGTTAATTTGGTGACACTTTTAATTCCAGTGACATTGTTAATTTGGTGGCAATGTTAATTTCGTGACATTGTTAATGTCAATGACACTGTTAATTCTGTGACGTTGTTAATTTGCTGATGTTGTTAATTAAGTGGCACTGCTAATGTGTGCCATCTGTTAATTTCAATGAAATTAATTTCCGTGACATTAATTCGGTGGACGTTAGGGGCGTTAATTTCTTTTCTTTTATGGTTTTAACAATGAGAACATGTGTTCTGTTTTATAAATGCTATGATTTAAGGTTACTAAAAATGGCTGGAACAATCTTATTTATTAACAGTCACACAGCTGTCACGTTTCTTTTTATCATATTCATACAAAACATAAGGGACACAAAAAAAAAAAAAAAACCAGGGAAATAAGAGAAAGCCTAAATTGAAATGTGTGAGATATATAACAAGTACTAAAAAAAAAAGAGCACTTAAATGTGACTACACGAGGTTGAGTCTAAGAGTGCGTGCAGTGAAATTCTGTGAATGTTCTTATGAAAATTGTTGAACTATGAAGAAAGCCTTTGACCGCTTTGATTGGTTGACCATGTTTTCACAAACACGCACTCTCCAGCACAGCTTCTTGCAAGTCACAGTTGACTGCTCTGCTTTTTTATGTGTTATGTATGACACATATCAGTTCAGACTTCTCTTCTTCTGCTGTTTATCTGTCCTGCATGATTTTGTGTTTGGCCACAACCCGGGTGGCGGAGTTGTTCGTACACTAGTCTCTCATGGTGAGGGTCGGGGGTTCGAATATAGCTGGAGGTACCCCAGTCTCCCAGATGTCGACATGTTTACCTGGCTTCTTCTACAGCTGGGGAAAGAAAGGCGGTTGGGGGGGGGGGGAGAGGGGAGAGGAATACAGCTGATCACATCACCATCTAGTGTCACGACAAGTCATCACCATCTAGTGTCACGACAAGTCATCACCATCTAGTGTCACGACAAGTCATCACCATCTAGTGTCACGACAAGTCATCAACATCTAGTGTCACGACAAGCCATCAACATCTAGTGTCACGACATGTCATCACAATCTAGTGTCACGACATGTCAATGAAAATGTGGGCGGAGACATCATGGGTGCCCAAGACGGTGCCTCTGAAAGTTAGGAAACCATGGAAACCATGGAAACAATTGTTTCCTTCCTCTCCCCCCTACTCCCTGAAACTCTCACTCATATGACAGAGGAAAGTCGCCTGGCCCTGGAGCGATGCACTCCCTGGATACCACACCCACCCCTTCTCATAAGGCCTATCTTCATGACATAAAATGGTTACCATTGACCTTTTGCATGTTTCTGTATGAATAAGGCGTAGAACAGAAACGTTACACCTGAATGATTGCTAATTAATCATTGTTAGTAGTTTAATATCATGTTATCACACTTTCTTGGTGTGCTTTTGTGTGTGTGTGTGTGTGTAGATTTAGGTTTAATTTTATACACAAAAGCTTGTACTGAAACGCAGTCTCTGGTGTGAAATGAGATGCATTTAATACTTGGAGTTTCATACCAGACCTAAGACACCTACTTCTTAATAGACTCCACTACTATAGAACCCGAACGAATAAGCTGTACTGATGTAATCTATCCATGATGTAGAGGGCTAGAAGATGACTGTTATAGAGCGGCTATAACATTTGTCAAGACCAGCGAGCCAAGAGCCTGCCCTAGCTCATGGCAGACGCTCTTGACACGTCTGCCTTGTCGTGGCTCCCATAGCCGTGGGCTGTAGACACGCTCGTTCTTTCCTGGTTACATACCGGGTCTTTCAACCTATACACAATAACACACCCCTGTGTCCACAGTAACAACCCCCACCCCATGTCTACAGTAGTCAACCCCCACGTCCACAGTAACCCACACCCACGTCCACAGTAACCAACCCCCACGTCCACAGTAACCAACCCCCAAGTCCACAGTAACCAACCCCCACGTCCACAGTAACCAACCCCCAAGTCCACAGTAACCAACCCCCACGTCCACAGTAACCAACCCCAAGTCCACAGTAACCAACCCCCACGTCCACAGTAACCAACCCCCACGTCCACAGTAACCAACCCCCACGTCCACAGTAACCAACCCCCACGTCCACAGTAACCAACCCCCAAGTCCACAGTAACCCACCCCCAAGCTGGACTTCTGGTAGCTCCAGGAAAATAGAACAGCAACAATATCAGGAGATCATTAAACAGATGGAGTGCAGCCCTGCCAGTTTAGCTGCAACGTCAAGCTTCTCAGTTGGCTCCACTACGACCACTTCTACCTCGTCTCGGGGGGACACTAAGGGATGCCAAAGAGAGTGTAGGCAGAAGGCCGTTCGCTGATTCAAGGACACAGTGAACAGAGTCTAGTCTCTAGCAGTCTTTTTTAGGACATAGAGACGGAAGATAGTCTCTAACAGCCAGTTCTGAGACATGTCAATAAAGTCTAGTCTCTAACACCCATATTAAGGCATAGCAATGAAGTCTATTCTCTAGCAGCCATATCCAGAACATAGCATTGACATCAAGTCTCTAGCAACCATATCCAGGACATAGCAATGAAGTCTATCTAGCAGCCATATCGAAGACATAACAGTGAAGTCTAGTTTCCAGCAGCCTTTTAAAGGACATAGGGATATAGTCTAATCTCTAGCGTCTTTCATAGGACACAAATGAGAGTCTAGTCTCTAGCAACCTTTCATAGCACACAGCTCTGATCCTTAACCTGTATAAATCTCTTCAGTGCGTGTATGTTAAAATCTGCTTCTGACAATGGTCTTTAACTTATGTGGGTAGCATACCTTCCTTGTCAAACATATTTTCTCTTCCCAACAGCTCGTGTACAACAGTGCAGATTATGTTGGTGAGTAGTTCATTCATTCATTTGTTCATTCATTCATTCATTCATTCATTCATTCATTACTACTTTAGAGCTCGAAAAGAAAGGTTTGCTAGTTTTGCCCATGTCACTCTCACAACTCTCAAAGAACGGTTTGCTATCTTTGTCATTCTCACAGCTCTCAAAGAAAGGTTTGCTATCTCTGTCACTCTCACAGCTCTCAAAGAAAGGTTTGCTATCTCTGTCACTCTCACAGCTCTCAAAGAAAGGTTTGCTATCTCTGTCACTCTCACAGCTCTCAAAGAAAGGTTTGCTATTTCTGTCACTCTCAGAGTTCTCAAAGAAAAGTTTCGTAGCCTTACCTCTGTCAACCCCCCCCCCCCCAGCTTGGAAGAAAGGACCACAACTTTGGGGCCTCCTCTGCCTTTGTAAACTTCCTACATCTGTTTCTTACTCCTGCAGTTTAAGGTGCCTAAGTTTTGTATTTATCTGTCATTGTATATAGAGATGTTTATTATCCTTTATATAAAGTTTATTAAAGTGTTATCTGTTATCTTTTCTGACAATTTTTATTACCTATTAAAGCTTTTAACGGTGTCATGTTTATCTCTGTCCAGATGTCTTCTTTGATCTGTTTTCGCTTCTGTATGTGTTTTAAATCTGTTATCTGTTGTTGTGGTGTTTATATTTCTCCTATCGGTGTAGTTTAGTGACGAGTATTTATATTTATATATATTGTTTTTTTTTCCTAAGTGACTTGTGCATGTTATGTATGTTATATTATGTTATGTATGTTATATGAAATAAGATTTTTAAGGGCATGCATCTTTCCCATCGCAACATACGCCTATGAGACCTGGCCACTTAACAAAACAGCTGAGAAACACATAAATGCCTTTGAATGTAAGTGCTACAGAAGAGTTCTCCAAATATCATGGACATAAAAAAGAACAAATATATCTATACTACAAGAGCTTAGTATTGAAGAAGGCTGGCTAGTAAAGAGGATTAAAGAGAGAAAACTTAAATATTTTGGACACATTAAACGTCATGATAATTTAGAGAAGACCGTCTTGGAAGGATACATAATGGGAAAAAGAAAAAGAGGAAGACCAAAACGAAGATGGCTGCAAGACATCGTTGACGATCTGCAAATGGATGCCGCAGCAGCAGTCCATCTTGCTCACAACCGAGAGGCCTACAGGAGTGCTGTTAGGGAGGCAAAGTTCCGCAAGGGACATGCAAATGAATGAATGAATGTTATATGAACAAAAAAAGAACAAATATATCCATACTACAAGAACTTAATACTACAAGAAGGCTGGCTAGTAAAGAGGATTAAAGAGAGAAAACTTAAATATTTTGGACACATTAAACGTCATAATAATTTAGAGACCGTTTTGGAAGGGTACATACTGGGAAAAATAAAGAGAGGAAGACCACGGCGAAGATGGCTGCAAGACATCGTTGATGATCTGCAAATGGATGCATCAGCAGCAGGCCATCTTGCTCGCAACCGAGAGGCCTACAGGAGTGCTGTTAGGGAGGCAAAGTCCCGCAAGGGACATGCAAATGGATGAATGAATGAATGAATGTTATATGAAATGGCTACACTCAAACTGAAGTATGTGAGATAGATATGGAAGCTTTCTGCTAGAAAACATCTTTCGTTTAGAACTCTATAAAATTAGCTTGCCATGTTCAACCTTAATAATGAATTTAAAAAAAAGCTCGATAATATTACGAAGTCTAATTTCTGTGCTTTTTCTTGTTCGTATCATTTGCGTCCTGTTGCCTCTTCTGTTCACTGCTTAATAAACATCGCTAACTACACACACAGCTGCATTGTATACCTTCACACATACACATACATACACACCCGCGCGCGCATACACACACATACAAAATGAACAAAATCAACTAAAAATATATCCAAAGCAAACACACGAACATACAGAAAGAGAGCGTCAGCATTCTCTTGTGTTGAATTTATAACTGGCATTTATCAGCTACAGCGCGAGATGTCCAAGATAAACTTGTCAACATTCCTGCAGCCAGTCATCCTCCAACCAGGTTAACCTGATATTTGTAAAGCTGCTATCTTCTTTGACAAGGCTCATCACTGCACCTCTCTCCCTCCAAAGTTAATTTTAAAAAAATATATAAAGGCGAACATGATAAAAAGATGTTTTCATTCCATTATATTTCTTATCGTTATACCTTTCTCTCACATTGTTGAACTGTGAAATACTTTCTGTTGGTGTGTTCACTTTCATGTCCAGAGTTTCTTGTTGCTTAAGGAAATGATGACCTTACAAATACCCGGTACAGACAGACACAGCGGTCGAGACATGTAGAAGAGATAAAAGGATAGAGAGAAGGACGAGCGGATGTACAAATATATGGATGCACTGATGGGTGGATATGGATGTATGACGAGTAACTAGATGTGTGGATTGATGAGGTGGATATGGATGTATATGACGAGTAACTAGATAGGTGGATATAGATGTATGACGAGTAACTAGATGTGTGGATTAATGGGTGGATATGGATGTATGACGAGTAACTAGATGTGTGGATTGATGAATGGATATGGATGTATGACGAATAACTAGATGTGTGGACTGATGGGTGGATATGGATGTATGACGAGTAACTAGATAAATAGATAGAAATATAGATAGACAGACAGACAGACAGACAGACAGACAGACAGATAGATAGATAGATAGATAGATAGATAGATAGATAGATAGATAGATAGATAGATAGATAGATAGATAGATAGATAGATAGATAGATAGATAGATATACTCTGTTTCAGACAACGACCCAGAGTTCCTGGTTGGTGTATCTGGAATGGACAACCCGCTCTGTTTCAACACAGAAGGAACAACAGACCAGGTTGTTAGACTTGTGCAAGACCCGTCATCAGGTCTGTTCTTTTCAAGAAAGATATTTGTACCTGTCTTTAGATTATTTCAGCTAAAAGTGTATATTAAGAAAGAGTATATGTCTTTAGATAGTCGCAATTTTGATTATTTGAGCTAAAAGTGTATAATAAACCTTTATCTATGCCTTTTAAAAAGCATATACGTGCTACAAAATTCAATTTTTTATGTTGTTTCTTTTCTGTATGTTCTGTGTACTACGTGAAAGTTTTAATAAAATGTTTATTAAACCAGCAACCAAGCAGATTTCTTGAAGTACTAGGTCACTATGATCTTAAGAACTGTTCTTTTAAACTAGTTTTACTCTGCAAATAAAACTTTCATTCTTCTAATTTTTGCTAATAGTTTTTTTTTCTTAATGTATTCTCTTGCATTTGCCTTTTTTTTTTTGTTTACGCGTTGGTGTAGTGGTTAGTGCACTTGCCTGGCGACCAGAAGGTCCTGCGTTCCATTCCCCTGCTGGTGATGACTTTTTCGGACCGACTGGAGCTGGGTGCTAGCATTCCTACCTCAGCAAGGACGGGTGCTAGCATTCCTACCTCAGCAAGGACGGGTGCTAGCATACCTACCTCAGCAAGGACGGGTGCTAGCATACCTACCTCAGCAAGGACGGGTGCTAGCATTCCTACCTTAGCAAGGACGGGTGCTAGCATTCCTACCTCAGCAAGGACGGGGGCTAGCATTCCTACCTCACAGTTCTATAGCGCTTGAGGCATGTGAAGGCATTAACACTTCACAGCCCCACAGTATGCAAATGACCTGGGCATAACTTCTACCCCCCTCCCCCCACCACCACCACCATCACGGCGTTAGAAAAATGCAGTATCTGGTCTGCATAAAACTTTTAAATAGATATTCCGTGTCAAGCCAACCTGTTCCTTCTGTTTCCAGGAAGAGAGGATGAGCTTTCAGTTCTAGATAAACATAATCATAGTTTCTAGATAAATGTAGTCATAGTTTAACATAGTCATAGTTTCTAGATAAACATAGTCATAGTTTAACATAGTCATAGTTTCTAGATAAACATAGTCATAGTTTAACATAGTCATAGTTTCTAGATAAACATAGTCATAGTTTCTAGATAAACATAGTCATAGTTTAACATAGTCATAGTTTCTAGATAAACATAGTCATAGTTTCTGTTGTGGTCATCTACTCATTAAAACGTGGCCTTCAGCGTGGTCCACATATATCAATATATTCTGCTATCGTTAATTGGCAAGGGATATGCCTGGACCGTTGCGGTTAGTTCAAGTAGCAGAACAGTGAAAGAAGCAGCGGTGCTTGTACTGCAAGAACAAGAAGACTCGCGATGAAACCATGACTGTGATAAAAGCTCTAAACTGGCTCAAGTCACAAGACTACAACTAAACATCCATCTTGAGCGACTCGATGAACACGCTGACTCTCTAAGACAACACTGGCTTGAATCCCAGCAGATCTCACAGATCCATCAGCTGAGATTTATGTTTTGTACTAGAGCATGCAGGTCTCAAGTGAAATGAAAGAGCAGATCAGCTGGTCGACTCAGCTGTCATGGAGGAAGGGCATGAAATTGACTGAACAGGCAAGCTGGATAAGAAGCTGTCGAACAAAGGACTTCACTGACAACTGTGAATCGTTGTCGAGAATGAAGGCGTTGATGACGGAACCTGGGATGGCGAAAAAATGAACGATTCATCAAGATTTCCAATCAGACAAGAGAGAGCGAGTGTCATCAGCTACTGCAGGCTAAAGGAAATACTGAAGAGGAGATCGGAACACTTATACATGTGCCCGGAGTGCATGTATGATGGTCTTTCCTGACTAACCAATCAATGCTCATTGATTGGAAAGCAAAAATACTTAGACTAGTAGAGATGTGACGGACACTTCAGAGCCAACGAGCAAAAATTCTTAGACTAGTAGAGATATGATGGACACTTCAGAGCCAACAAGCAAAATTACTTAGACTAGTAGAGATATGATGGACACTTCAAAGCCAATAAGCAAAAATACTTAGACTAGTAGAGATATGATGGACACTTCAGAGCCAACAAGCAAAATTACTTAGACTAGTAGAGATATGATGGACACTTCAAAGCCAATAAGCAAAAATACTTAGACTAGTAGAGATATGATGGACACTTCAGAGCCAACACAATTTCTTGGAGACCAGCTGCCGTCGCCCTCCAGCTAACGCAGATGTAAAATTGAGCAACTGACATACTTGTGTTAGGGAAGCTGCAGAACTTCAGTATGCAGACCAAGGCGTAACACGATTCGCTCTTCTGGAAGCTATCAGCATTTTACACAAAAACGCGATTTTCACCTGAAAAAAATCAGTGAATTTCACAATAAAAAAGAGTTCGTCATGTAAAGGAGAAATAAACTAAAAATGTTAAAAGTGTTTAATACACATTTATAATTGTTTAGGTTTTTGAGAACTAGTGTTTGCAATAAACTGACAAAGATTTACCAGAAATAAAGCTGTTTCTCCATAAAACTTTGTTAGCGAGGTTCAGACATAGCACATTATATCATCAGTTCATGACAGGTCAGACGTAAACACAGCTCCCCTGACGTTATTATGCCGAGTCCTTCTAGTAATCTATAGTTCATTCCCTAATTTCTATTGTTTACCAGTCTTTTACATTCTTGGCTGCCTGCTCGCTTGAGTTTTTATTTCAGGCGGTTCGCCTACTAATCTGTGGTAGCAGCTTTAAGTCCCTGCAGTGGAGGTTTGTTTTTTTCGTGGTACCATCACACCAAAAAGACTCCGTGGACCACACAGCCTCTAAAAATGGGTACCAGTGAAATCTGAGAAGGTAAATGCTGCCAGGCGTGATACTGACCACATCAGACTTTCACGTGCCGAGGATCTTGGAAATACGGGCCTAACACCGTATCTCAAATATGCCTTAACGGCATGGAAACGGGGGGTTTTTACCTTTATCTTAACTTACCTCTTACGTTCTTACCCTGACAATCGTAGTTTGTTTTGCTCGTGTGCTGATGTACAAATGCTTGTAAATTTGTTCGTTTATGATGAAATATTTCTAAACATAGAAAGATAAAGGGCCTCAGTTCTTATGTAAATATCCCCATACAGGAATAATCGTTAACGCACGGATTTTCTACGACAGTCTGACCAACAAGACATTCATCGGTGCCATCATGATAGCCCAAGGCAGCTTCCGGGTTATAGGTAAACAGCGCGTTGTCATGGTGAACAATACGAAATTTGATTGGGGAGAACTCAAGACCATGAATATTGATGGCAACAGAGTCGTGATCAGAGAAAATATGGTGGCGGTCACATTCAAGCAGAGACGCATCACTCTCGTCATCCAGCGACACTTCGCTAACAGAGACGACTTTGTCGATTATGCGGCCATTGACAAGGAAACGCCAGGCAGACCATCTGCGGGTAACAACAGCGATATCAGTGATATCACCAGAACTGGAGCAAATATCATCCCTGTGATTGGCTTCGAGCAGCAGGAATCATTGATTAACCACTTCCTGTCTGCCAAACGAAGGAGAAGTCTTCTACTGCAGAAGTTCTTTGGCCTCAATCACGACAGAGCGGTGGTTAGAAATCTCTTGATTGAGTTCGACTCCGAAGGCAGAAAGAAGCGAAACAAGAGAATACCAGAAGATAGTACAGAGAAACAACTTGACGCCGTCGTGGCGAATGTGGCGAATATCCAGGAGAACCAACAGCCCGAAAAGAAAAAACAGCCGACGATAAAACAGCAGAAAAAAGACGAAGAGGAGAAAGATCAACACATTCGTGAAAAGAACATAAAAACAGATGAAAAGAACACACAAACACGTGAAAAGAACACACAGCTACATCAGTCAAGCCGTGCTCGTGGAAGCAAGGCACTATTTCAAAAGCAGAGGCGAAGACAGCATCACTTTCATCGACGGCGTCGTTACATCTTGACCCGTCATAAACGAGAGGACGACGATAATGAGATGGAAGGAGGCGTAGAGAAGAGAAGAGAGAAGACGACTTATCTGGGAATATACATCGCTGATTCTCGGGACTTCTCCAACAAAACCCATGGCTTATTAGGTAAAACTATGCTTAATTATGTAAAATTATGGTTTATTACATAAAATTATGGTTTATTAGATAAAACTATGGCCTATTAGGCAAAATTATAGTTAATTAGGCAAAACTATGATTTATTAGGTAAAACGTTGAGGTAACTAAGTAAAACTAAAACTTATTTGAGTAAGACTATAACTTAATTAACTACTGATACTACTATTCACGCTGAGTATCATCTGTTGTTTGTGGCTGAACTAGTTTACTTCGGGATTAATTTCTACGCTCTGTAGGAATACATTTTGATGTGAAGTTTTAATAGAGGGAAGTTACTATATAGATTATTTGTTAAATATGGGCAGCGTTAGAAACGGTCTACGTGTCATTCTATTTGGACTTTGCTTAAATACCTCTCAGATCATTTACTTGCGTGAGTCTTTGCAAGATCTGCTAACCCTGCCAGTGTCCTTCTGGCGTGAAAGAGTTGATTAATTATAATTCTGATGTTTATAGTTTATTTAGTTATAATTCTGATGTTTATAGATTATTCACTTATAATTCTAATGTTTATAGATTATTTAATTATAATTCTGATGTTTATAGTTTATTTAATTATAATTCTGATGTTTATAAATTATAATTCTTATGTGTATTGTTTATTTAATTGTAAGTTTATTGTTTATAGCTTATTTAACTGTAAGTTTGTTGTTTATACCTGAACTATACAGTCTACTGTTAACAGCTTCATTACCTACATAGACGTATGGCTTAACTAACTGTACAGGTTATCAGTTAGAGCTTAATACATTTATACAGACTATAAGTCCTAGCTAAACTTTTATACAAAATAATGTTATAGTTGAATTAAGTATAAACAGACTATTTGTTCTAGCCTAGTTGATTATACAGGTTATTAATGATAGCTTAATTATACAGGTTACTAGTTATAGCTTAATATTAATTAGCTTAAGTCATGGCTTAATTAATTAATCAATTATTTAAAACAACCGCTAGTCATGGCGTAAGTAATTAGGTAAATGGATTACTGATCACTGATTGAACTGTATTTGCAGAACTCTAGTCACTTTAGTTATACGCACTTCTCTTATCTTTCTCTCTTTGTCTCCCAAAGTATTATGTATTTCTTTCTGTCTCTCTTTTGTTATCTGTGTGTGTGTATGTGTCACTATGCATGTGTTTATCTTCCCTTCTGTCTCTCTTTCTCTTCCTGTCTTTCTTTTTATCTCGCACTGTCTATGCGAGCGAAGATGGAGAAGAATCTCGCACTGTCTGTCAGTTTTTCTATATCTTTTACAATGTATGTGTTTGTGTATGTGTCTATTTCTCTATCTGTTTTGGTATGTATTTCTGTTTCACTGTCTCTCTTTCTCTCTGTCTATTTCTCTCTTTCGCTCTCTGTCTATTTCTCTCTTTCTCTCTGTTCCTCTTTCTTTCTGTTCCTCTCTTTACTTCATCTCTCTCTCTCTCTCTTTTTCTCTGTTTGTCTGCTTCTAATTCTCTCTTTCTTCCCCTCATAATAGTAATATGACAATGACATTTCAAGATGTCAACATTACAGTTATAGCTTTGCACAACATTATAGCTTGTTATGTGTTAAGATGACATATAAAGAAGTACACAATTAGAAAGTGTTAACGAGCAACTGATTTGCACATCTTGTTATAACTAATCTGGTCTACTGTCAAGTATGTCTTGACCTCTACAAGAATTTGTCTGTCCATTCCAGGTCAGTTTTTGTTTAAGAACATCACCAGGGAGAAGATAAGATACAGGAACGGCAGAATGCGAGCGAGGCTACTTGTCCATGGCAACCCGAGCCGTAGGACGATCGCCCTGCTCACTCTACGGCGCAACATGGCCCTCAACGCCACCAAGACCTGCTGGAAGATTCGCAACCAGGGTCGGGATGTCCTGGACGGCAGATACTCCGACTATCTGATCCCAAACCTCAGATACAGCAGCCTGAAAGAGCTCCCGCCTCCGCCGTGGTTATGACTAGAAAACCAGGAGACCGATGAAGATGATGACGATTTCGATGAGGAAGGGGGAGAGACGGAAGAGAAGACGACGGTAGCTGAGGGGAATAGGATGGAAACAAATGGGGTCACACCTCGGGTAGATGATAGTGATGGCGCAGACGCTGATCGACGCACCAGCGTATCCACGGTCTCCTCTATAGTAATGTACCCAACATGTGTGTACGAAACACACCACAGAACGCACTTGCACAACTTGACAGCGAAAGTTCCCTGAGTGTGGGCAACATACAACAGAGAGGGAAAGTTCCCCGAGTGTGAGCAACATACAACTTGACAGCGAAAGTTCCCTGAGTGTGAGCAACATACAACAGAGAGGGAAAGTTCCCCGAGTGTGAGCAACATACAACTTGACAGCGAAAGTTCCCTGAGTGTGGGCAACATACAACTTGATAGCGAAAGTTCCCTGAGTGTGAGCAACATACAACTTTACAGCGAAAGTTCCCTGACTGTGGGCAACAGACTAGACTATAAGCAATAAACAGTGTTGATATAGCCCAGTTTATGAAACTGCTTACACATCAGTTCTTTTCGTGCGTACTTCTGAAGCACAGTAGAGTGTGTACCAGAAAGAGAAGTACAAAATGACAGCTAGACTTTATGCCCTGTACTTAGAGAGAAAATGGTAAAAGTTTTCATGGAGCGGGGTTTTTTTTGGCAAAATAATCAACACAGACTTTGAAAGAACTTATATATATATATATAAGAGAATGGGGCGCGGTTATTTGATTTGATCTGTCATAGAGTTTTTTAATGATCTTTTAGAATTACGATTGATCATTGGAATATTTGATATTTATGTGATACAATGTTAAACCATTTGCTAGAAAACTTTTTGTGATATAACTGTAAGTGAAGTGATAGAGTTGTGTAGAGGAATTTATATATTGTGATTTAAAGTAGTGATTTTGCTGTATGTGAAAAGAATATGTCTGTTTTTCGTTCTCTCTAGCTCTAGCGTTTCACGCATATTTGCTTAACAAGACAACCCATATTCGTTATTTCGTTTAATTTTCTTTTAGTCGATGTATATTTTACATTTCTTGTAATATCGGTGCAATTTCATTATCTGAAAGTAAAAGAACGCATCACTTTGTTTCATGTGTGTAATTGTATCACTTTGTTTCAAGTGTGAAATTGTATCACTTTGTTTCAAGTGTGGAATTGTATCACCTTGTTTATAAGTGTGGAAATACATCACTTTGTTTCAGTTGTGGAATTGTATCACTTTGTTTCAAGTGTGGAATTGTATCACTGTGTTATAAGTGTGGAATTGTTTTACTTTGTTCTAAGTGTGGAATTAAGAAACATTTCTTGTCTGAGAAAAACCTTGACTCAAGACTACTTATCTGAGAAAACTATGACTCGCGGCTACCTGTCTGAGAAAACTTTTGACTTAAGTGGACTTGTTTGAAAAAACTTTGACTCATGACTACTTGTATGAGAAAACTTTTGACTTATGTGGACTTGTTTGAAAAAACTTTGAGTCATGACTACTTGTCCGAGAAAACTTTGATTCATGACTACATGTCCAAGAAAAATTTGACTCAAGGCTACTTGCCTGAGAAAACTTTGATGACGTAGGATTGGAGCAGCAAAACTAGACTGACTTGTAGATTATCTTTGATAAAAGACATGAAACTGTAAATATGATGACAGAAGCAGTTATGAAATATTTAACTTGGAATTTAATGAACGAAAACATCAGAACTTGTGATTTGTGCAACCCAAGATTTGCCTTGATTATATTACCATTCTGTTCCTGCCCACCTGTGTGTCTAATCTGTCTTTGTACCAATCCATATCCTCATTCGTTCAAACGCAACAATTGTTTTTCCTTTCCTCATGAATTTCCTGTTAACAAACATATCTATCAGACATCATCAACAACGGTATTGTTGCACTTTGTGATTGTCGGAGATTTGGAGGTAAATAGTAACAAGACAGAAACAATAGTAATATCAAGATATAAAGAAATAAACATCCGAAAGAGCAACAACCTGTCAAACAGGAAGACACTGACCAGAGACGCAAGTAAATAAATTCACTTAACCAGGAACAACACTAACAACTTCTTCTTATCTTATATCTTATATCCTTCCCGTGCCGTTAAACGTCACGTAGGGCTGGCAAGGTAGTTCGCCAACTTCTGGCAAGTGCGAAAATGAAGTAAAATCATGAAAAAGACAAAGTAACCGCAACTTTTGTTATATCATGAAGAAGATACTAACAAATAAGAAAATGCCCCTATAAGCGAGAAAAAGAGTATTGCAGTGCTATATAGAACCAGTTTTTGCCATGTGGTTGTGAAACTTGGACAGTCAACAGAAAGGTGACATGGAAACTGCAAGCAACAGAGATTTTGTGGTTTTACAAGAAGTAACCTACAGAGACGTACAAAACAAACAAAGAGGTCCTTCCTCAAAGACGTTTCAGAACAAGGAAAACTACTTAAAATGGTAAGAAATATTTCTTAGACACGCCCTGAGAAGACAGAAGTTAGAGAACTTGATAATGACTGGAAATTCAAGGGAAAAAGAAGGAGAGGGAGATCAAAGTAAAAATATCTATTTGGACTGAAAAAGTAAAGCATCTGAACTTATCAGAAATACCAAGGACTGCGCACGATGGAGAAACATTATACCAAACCATCTTGGACATGACAGATAATAATAATAATATTAATAATAATAACAACAATAATAATTTGTGATGTCAGGTTATCTTAGAAGTACAATTAGAACAACTAAACATCATCAGAGGTAAAGCTATCATGGTGGAAATAATTTTCATCCCCAAAATCTGCCACCGAAAGTGCATCCGTGCCCTTTCTCTAAGTTCTTCACCGGTGCCCTTTCTCTAAGTTCTTCACTCGTGCCCTTTCTCTAAGTTCTTCACTCGTGCCCTTTCTCTAAGTTCTTAACCCGTGCCCTTTCTCTAAGTTCTTAACCCGTGCCCTTTCTCTAAGTTCTTAACCCGTGCCCTTTCTCTAAGTTCTTCACTCGTGCCCTTTCTCTAAGTTCTTAACCCGTGCCCTTTCTCTAAGTTCTTAACCCGTGCCCTTTCTCTAAGTTCTTAACCCGTGCCCTTTCTCTAAGTTCTTAACCCGTGCCCTTTCTCTAAGTTCTTCACTCGTGCCCTTTCTCTAAGCTCTTAACCCGTGCCCTTTCTCTAAGTTCTTAACCCGTGCCCTTTCTCTAAGTTCTTAACCCGTGCCCTTTCTCTAAGTTCTTAACCCGTGCCCTTTCTCTAAGTTCTTAACCCGTGCCCTTTCTCTAAGTTCTTAACCCGTGCCCTTTGTCTAAGTTCTTAACCCGTGCCCTTTGTCTAAGTTCTTAACCCGTGCCCTTTCTCTAAGTTCTTAACCCGTGCCCTTCTCCAAGTTCTTCATTCGTGCCCTTCTCCAAGTTCTTCATTCGTGCCCTTCTCCAAGTTCTTCATTCGTGCCCTTCTCCAAGTTCTTCACTCGTGCCCTTCTCCAAGTTCTTCACTCGTGCCCTTCTCCAAGTTCTTCATTCGTGCCCTTCTCCAAGTTCTTCACTCGTGCCCTTCTCCAAGTTCTTCATTCGTGCCCTTCTCCAAGTTCTTCATTCGTGCCCTTCTCCAAGTTCTTCATTCGTGCCCTTCTCCAAGTTCTTCACTCGTGCCCTTCTCCAAGTTCGTCACTCGGGCACTTAGCTCCCCCCTGATGACGAAGTTACCTTCCCCTGATCACAGCGCAGGTCGGAAGGTCTTTTGTTACACCGGACCTACATATAGAACATCACAGCCAAGCATAGGCTACTGTCAACGACTGAAACTAGTCATCTAGTGGATAGCTAGACAAGTTTAAATCATTCTAAATAATTTGTTATAGTCCGCCCACATCAAGATAAATAAAAATATGAGTGAATGGTTGATTTCTTGTTCTCATTTTGTGAATAAATGTTTCAGCTTTAAAATAGTACAAATTGACAGTACTGATACAGAGCTGTCAGTGTCCCAGATACGAACCACTGCCCAGGCAGGACAGAACTGCCAGGGTCCCAGATACGAACCACTGCCCAGGCAGGACAGAACTGCCAGGGTCCCAGATACGAACCACTGCCCAGGCAGGACAGAACTGCCAGGGTCCCAGATACAAACCACTGCCCAGGCAAGACAGAACTGCCAGGGTCCCAGATACAAACCACTGCCCAGGCAAGACAGAACTGCCAGGGTCCCAGATACAAACCACTGCCCAGGCAAGACAGAACTGCCAGGGTCCCAGATACAAACCACTGCCCAGGCAAGACAGAACTGCCAGGGTCCCAGATACAAACCACTGCCCAGGCAGGACAGAACTGCCAGGGTCCCAGATACAAACCACTGCCCAGGCAAGACAGAACTGCCAGGGTCCCAGATACAAACCACTGCCCAGGCAGGACAGAACTGCCAGGGTCCCAGATACAAACCACTGCCCAGGCAAGACAGAACTGCCAGGGTCCCAGATACAAACCACTGCCCAGGCAAGACAGAACTGCCAGTGTCCCAGATACAAACCACTGCCCAGGCAGGACAGAACTGCCAGTGTCCCAGATACAAACCACTGCCCAGGCAGGACAGAACTGCCAGTGTCCCAGATACAAACCACTGCCCAGGCAGGACAGAACTGCCAGGGTCCCAGATACAAACCACTGCCCAGGCAAGACAGAACTGCCAGGGTCCCAGATACAAACCACTGCCCAGGCAAGACAGAACTGCCAGTGTCCCAGATACAAACCACTGCCCAGGCAGGACAGAACTGCCAGTGTCCCAGATACAAACCACTGCCCAGGCAGGACAGAACTGCCAGTGTCCCAGATACCAACTACTCCCCAGACGGGACAGAGGTGCCAGTGTCCCAGATATCAACTGCTCCCCAAGCAGGACAGAGGTGCCAGTGTCCCAGATACAAACCACTCCCCAAGCAGGACAGAGGTGCCAGTGTCCCAGATACAAACTACTCCCCAGGCAGGACAGAGGTGCCAGTGTCCCAGATACAAACTACTCCCCAGGCAGGACAGAGGTGCCAGTGTCCCAGATACAAACTACTCCCAAGGCAGGACAGAGGTGCCAGTGTCCCAGATACAAACCACTCCCCAGGCAGGACAGAGGTGCCAGTGTCCCAGATACAAACTACTCCCCAAGCAGGACAGAGGTGCCAGTGTCCCAGATACAAACCACTCCCCAGGCAGGACAGAGGTGCCAGTGTCCCAGATACAAACTACTCCCCAAGCAGGACAGAGGTGCCAGTGTCCCAGATACAAACCACTCCCCAAGCAGGACAGAGGTGCCAGTGTCCCAGATACAAACTACTCCCCAGGCAGGACAGAGGTGCCAGTGTCCCAGATACAAACCACTCCCCAAGCAGGACAGAGATGCCAGTGTCCCAGATACAAACTACTCCCCAGGCAGGACAGAGGTGCCAGTGTCCCAGATACAAACTACTCCCCAGGCAGGACAGAGGTGCCAGTGTCCCAGATACAAACTACTCCCCAAGCAGGACAGAACTGCCAGTGTCCTAGATACAAACCACTCCCCAAGCAGGACAGAACTACCAGTGTCCCAGATACAAACTACTCCCCAAGCAGGACAGAGGTGCCAGTGTCCTAGATACAAACCACTCCCCAAGCAGGACAGAACTACCAGTGTCCCAGATACAAACCACTCCCCAAGCAGGACAGAGGTGCCAGTGTCCCAGATACAAACCACTCCCTAGGCAGGACAGAACTACCTGTGTCCCAGATACAAACTACTCCCCAAGCAGGACAGATCTGCCAGTGTCCCAGATACAAACCACTCCCCAAGCAGGACAGATCTGCCAGTGTCCCAGATACAAACCACTTGTCAGGCAGAACTAACTCTGGGGTCACTTCTGTCTTAGGCACGGATCACTCCAAGGTCACACCTGTCTGCTCACACTCCCCTCTGGGAGAAAGAATTCTGGAGTCATCGCTTCCTGAGATACCAAAACTCCACCTAAATTTAATATGAAAATATACATATAATAATATGTTACTATACGTTTCAGTGTGAAACCGTTCACTCAGTCCTTTTTCTGTGGTAAATGCGCAAACAAGATAATCCTATGTATTAACACTATTTAATATTGAAATTTCTATGTCTTAATTTTACCATAATGAAAACCATACTAGACGGGGAGTAGGGAGGCTGGTAGACAACAAAATAGACTGGACAGAGACTGTCGCTAATTTGAATATAAAGACTAAAACTTGGAACATGGAGAGAGACTTTTTACAGAAGTTCTGGTACATCTTGTGTGTGTGTTTTTCTTCACTTTCTTTTTCTTTCTTTTACCATTTTTATTTCTTTCAGTGTTATTTTCTTTAACGCATGCCTGCAACGAAGTGTACAAACAAGTACATAAAACATAAAGTACAAATGTGGTCAACCAAACAAGCACGCAAGATCAGTCTCAGCTGAGTACCAGCTATCTCTCTCAGGAGAACACCAGCTATCTCTCTCAGGCGAGCACCAGATATTTCTCTCAGGAGAACACCAGCTATCTCTCTCGGCTGAAATCCAGCCATCTCTCTCAGGTGAGCACCAGCTATCTCTCTCAGATAAGCACCAGCTCTCCTCAGGTGAGCACCAGTATTTCTCATGTGAACTCCAGCTATCTCTCGTAGGTGAGCACCAGCTATCTCAGGCAGACACCAGCTATCTCTCTCAGGTGAGCACCAGCTATCTTTCTCAGGTGAGCACCAGCTATCTTTCTCAGGTGAGCACCAGCTCTCTCTCTCATGTAAGCACCAGCTATCTCTCTCAGGTGAGCACCAGCTATCTCTCTCAGGTGAGCACCAGCTATCTCAGGCAAACACCAGCTATCTCTCTCATGTGAGCACCAGCTATCTCAGGCAAACACCAGCTATCTCTCTCAGGTGAGCACCAGCTATCTCTCTCAGGTGAGCACCAGCTATCTCTCTCAGGTGAGCACCAGCTATCTCTCTCAGGTGAGCACCAGCTATCTCAGGCAAACACCAGCTATCTCTCTCATGTGAGCACCAGCTATCTCTCTCATGTGAGCACCAGCTATCTCTCTCATGTGAGCACCAGCTATCTCTCTCATGTGAGCACCAGCTATCTTTCTCAGGTGAGCACCAGCTATCTCTCTCATGTGAGCACCAGCTATCTTTCTCATGTGAGCACCAGCTATCTCAGGCAAACACCAGCTATCTCTCTCATGTGAGCACCAGCTGTCTCTCTTAGGTGAACTCCTGCTATCTCTTTCATGCGAACTGCAGCTATCTCAAGTGAATACCAGTTATCTCAGCTGAGCTCCAGCTATCTCAGGTAAATACCAGATATCTCAGGTGAGCTGCTGCTATGTCACTCAGGTAAGCTCCGTTATCTCAGGTGAGCTCCAATTATCTCATTTTAGCTCCACATATCTTGGGTTAGTTCCGCGTATCAAGTGAACACCATCTGTTCCCTCTACTACACAAAAGAACATCACGTTATCACAAAATGAAAACAGGAAATTGAGTAGTAAATTTTGTCTTTGACCTTGGAAATTAAATCTAACTGACAAGTAAGAAACAGCTGAGCAAGAAATTCAGGTCATCGATAAAGAAACAAACAGGTTACCCTCATGTACGATAAAATGAGATGAGTGCTCTTTCAGTTGAAGGAAAGAAATATTTGCTCCTAAAACAAAGAAAACAAGTCCTTTACTGGAGTTTTATATCTTGCATTATTGAGCGTTTATTATAACGAAGAATAAATGCTTAATAAAAGCAAATCTTCAAAGGAACCTAATTAATTCCATGAAAAAAGCAGCAGTCATCATTCATTGATGAGATGGGGGTGGGGGTTTGGGGGGGGGGGGGGTTGAAGCAGATTCAGATGTGATGAGGCCCTCAGCTGCAATGTCGGATTTAGATTTTGTGAGGGCCTAAGTTGCAGTGCTGGATTTAGATTTTGTGAGGGCCTACGTTCCAGTGCCGGATTTAGATTTTGTGAGGCCCTCAGCTGCAGTGCCGGATTTAGATTTTGTGAGGGCCTAAGCTCCAGCGCTGTGTGAGAATCTTAAGTTATTCAGTTTACGTCTAAATCCCGGCGCCGTGTCGGACAATTTCATTCATTAAAACATTTCCAGTGGGAAAAAAAACTTCAACTATGCTCATCATCATCATCATCATCATCATCATGGATATTTCGTAAACAGCAAACCTAGGCTGTAAATGCAAAGAAAACAAACATACCTACATACATGTTTATAATTTAAGGCCTATGACACACAGAAGCATCAAAAAAACGTCATAGACACATCATAGACATATCATAAACTGCCACAGACACGTCTTAGACCCATGACAGATCCATCACAGACCCATCATAGGCCCACCTTGACCCATCAGAGACCCATCATAAATTAATCATAGATCCATCAATCAGTTCTTTTCTAGTGCCATCATAGACAAAAATTAGACACGTCATCTTGCTCCACTCGTAGTCCAGATTTCTGTAAACAACAGATAACGTTGCATTCTTATCTCGGTGTTGATTTATCATAACAATAATTTACAACAAATTATCTTCCGATATGAAAATCATCCTCTTGTGAAATATTTGACAATGAACATATCTGACAGTGAACATATCTGACGGTGAGCATATCTGACAGTGCATATATTTGACAGCTAACATGTCAGACAGTGAGCATATCTGTTACTGAGCATATCTGACAAGGAGCATATCTGACAGTGAGCATATCTGAAAATGAGCATATCTGACAGTGAGCATATCTGACAATGTGCATATCTGACAATTAATATTTCTATCAGTGAGCATATCTGACAATGAGCATATCTGACAATTAACATATCTGACAGTGAGCATATCTGACAGTGAACATATCTGACAGTGAATATATTTCACAGTGAACACACTTACACGAACTTAACAGAAACCACCAGTTAATGTATCGTTAGGACACAGGTATTTATGAACTCTTTTTTTGTGTTGATGAACTGATACCTGCAGTTGGTCAATCGTGATTTGACTAAACTGGGAATTGTTGATGCTGTGAGGATACTGCATTCTGGAACGTCATAGAATGATCTTGAAAGAACTTTGGAGTCAACAGAATCTTCTTTCGCTGTCTTCCGGTGGTTCTAGACGACTGTGCAACCACGGGGCACATCCTACCAGACATGATCGTCTTCTGGGGCACATCCTACCAGACATGATCGTCTTCTGGGGCACATCCTACCAGACATGATCGTCTTCTGGGGCACATCCTACCAGACATGATCGTCTTCTGGGGCACATCCTACCAGACATGATCGTCTTCTGGGGCACATCCTACCAGACATGATCGTCTTCTGGGGCACATCCTACCAGACATGATCGTCTTCTGGGGCACATCCTACCAGACATGATCGTCTTCTGGGGCACATCCTACCAGACATGATCGTCTTCTGGGGCACATCCTACCAGACATGATCGTCTTCTGGGGCACATCCTACCAGACATAATCGTCTTCTGGGGCACATCCTACCAGACATGATCGTCTTCTGGGGCACATCCTACCAGACATGATCGCCTTCTGGGGCACATCCTACCAGACATGATCGTCTTCTGGGGCACATCCTACCAGACATGATCGTCTTCTGGGGCACATCCTACCAGACATGATCGCCTTCTGGGGCACATCCTACCAGACATGATCGCCTTCTGGGGCACATCCTACCAGACATGATCGCCTTCTGAGGCACATCCTACCAGACATGATCGCCTTCTGGGGCACATCCTATCAGACATGATCGCCTTCTGGTCGGTTCTAGCTGAACGTAATGATTTATAACTGAACAAAATTTGCAATACGATTTCCGATATAATACAAATTAAACTGAAGTCAAACAGCAACAAAATAATACACATTAAACTGAAGTCAAACCAAAACGTTTTTGGGTAGTGAAAGTGGAACCCCAAAATATTCATAGCAGAGTGAACAGGCGGATATGAAGAAGTGTCTGTGCCGCTTCAGCAAGTATATGAATGGCACAGGAAAGATCTATGTCACATTTGGATATGCAGCTCGCTTCGGCCAGCCCCACACTGTAAATAGGCTTGACACTAACATTAAAGTGGAATGAATGATACAGGAAAACTGGCAGGTAACAATCGATCATCCGACTGATGCACTGAAGATTAGCCATGACTCGGCGCACAGTATCATTCATGGGTGCTGCAGTACCAAGTCTCGGGCCGGGTGGGTACCATAACAACTCACCTTCGATCTGAAAGAAGGTGATGAAGATGTAAAACTCTTTTACGACGTTATGAAGCTGAATGAGTTGGTTTTATACGACGTACAGTCACTGGAGATTAGTACTGGGTGCATTATTTCCAGTCAGAGACAAAGTGAACCAACAAAGAATGGCGACATTCTTTCTTGCCGAAACCAAAGAATTTATGTACAATTTCTTCGGTTGTAAAACTGATAACAACGCTCCTTAAAAGCCCAGTCCTGGAACACTGTATGCCCTGAGGGAACACTAACAAAAGCAAAGCGAATTGTGATCTGTTTGAGGACCATCTGAAACCTGTAATCAGATCAAAACATCACGTTTTGCTCAGATCTAGCACGATAACTCACAGCCTCATTCAGCACGTGCAATATTTACACAAATCACAAATATGTGTTCGGTGTGTCTTCCACATCCAACATTTTCACTTGACCTCGCACCAAATGATTATCTTGCGTTTTGTTCACTCAAGGAAGCGCTAGGTGGGAAGAAGTTCAGTACGGACGAAGAGATTAAAGAATCAGTGGATATTTTTTTTAATAGGACCAGTCAGAAGATTTTTTTTTCTTACGCGAGGAATCCAAGCATTAGTAAAGCGGTGGCAGACCTGGACTTAGGTTAGGGCTATGCTGAAAAGTAATAAGGAGAGCTCTATCATATTTGCACATTTTATTCCGATTAAAAAAATTGTTTTATTTTTGGACTCACAATCACAATAATGTGTACTTCTAAAACAGTTTAAAATGTTCTACCTTGTTTAGAAAATATAATTAAGCACACTTTTCTTTATATTAAACGTTTCTACGAAGATTAAATTCCATTTTGCACTCTTTTGTACTTGAGTCCGTGCGCATGCGCATACAGCTGTGAGGGGTCATGGTGACCTGGTGATCTTTTTGTTGTAGGTCCTGTACAATCTGTTTACGGCTTTTCAGCATTGTCCATGATCTTCATCTTATCTTGTCCCGTTTATGTTGCCGTCATTTTATCATATCCTGTTTAGATCATTTTCACTTTATCCTATCCCGTTTAGGTACAGTAATATAGACTCTAGTGCAGCTGTTCCCAACCTCTGGTTCGGAGACCACAATGGTGCTGGGAATATTATTTGGTGGTCCACGGCTGAGCTATCGATTTGATATTACCTGCCCACTCAATCAACCAAGTGCCGGGTCGCGTGACGTAGGCGATCACTTCTCTCCACAATTCCCTGTCTTTAGATTTCATTATAAGATCCGCCGGTGACTTTCTTCCTAGCCAAACTGACAGCCCATCCAGTAACTTCTCTCACTGTCTTCCTCTGTCTCTTCTTCTCTCAAATTTTCCAGTTGCCAGAGTGTGTGTTACAATTTTCCTCTTCTCAGAAAATGTCCTTCAAATCTCGCTTGTCTGCCTGTGATCCTTACTGTAATTTGCTTTTTAACTCCAGCCTCTCTTAAGACTTCTTCGTTGGTTTTCTTAGCTGTCCATGGTACCTTCAACATCCTTCTTATGAACCACATCTCCATGGTCTCCATTTCTCGCTGTACTCTCTTATTCATGGACCATGCTTCACATCATAAGACAAAATTGGCTCGATGTAACATTTAATCTTGTTTCCATTGTTGCACAAGATGTTTCTCATTTTCTGGAATGCCTGAGTACGTCTGCTTTTTATTTCGTTGTGACATTTCCCATGAAGCTGTTATAATTGTTCCTAAGTACTTGAATCTGTCAACTTGTTTCAATTTTGTGCCATCGATGGTAATGCCATATTTTGGTAGTATTCTTTTCTTTGAGATGACCATCACTTCAGTCTTCTTTTTATTCAGGTTGAGACCTTTACTTTTACTTTCACAAACCATGATATCCCCTTCACTTTTAACAATCAGGACTGTGTCGTCTGCATATCTTAAGTTGTTAAGGTTGTACCCGCCAGTTGATATTCCTAGCATGTTCTCTATATTTCTCATTATGTTTTCGCTGTACAAGGAGAAGAGATCAGGAGATAGAACATATCCTTGTCTCACTCTCAGTTTTATGTCTTGGAATGCTCCTATTTGGTTCTCAACGTTCACTGCTGCTGATTGCTGCTAGTATATGTTTTTGATGAGTTTCAGATCTTTCCCATCTATGTTGATGTCTTCCAGCATTCTTATAATTTCTGTGTGTCCCACTTTATCGAATGCTTTATAGTAGTCCATGAAGCATACGTATAGCTCCGTTTTTACTTCTATTGATCTCTCCATATATATATATATATATATATATATATATATATATATATGGCACTACTTGTGCCTTTTCCTTCGACGAAGCCACACTGTTCTTCATCGATTTCTGGTTTTATTTTGCTCCTGACTCTTCTCGTGACAATATGAATCAGGATTTTGGTAACATGGTTCATAAGACTAATGGTTCGATGGTCTTCACATTCAACTGCACCTTGTTTCTTTGATAGAGCAATCAGAATTGATTGCAAAAGGTCTAATGGAACATAGTTACTGATTCAGCAATCTGGTAATTATTTCTATGCCAAGCTCTTCTAATGCTTCCACTTCTTCCTTGGTGATTTTATCTGGTTCTGGTGCTTTGTTGCTTTTCATGTGTTTCATGGATTCTTCCACTTCTGCTTTTAATATAGGAGGCCCTTCATTATTATTTCATATCTCTCTCTCTCTCTCTCTCTGAACCTTAAGTACCCAGGGCACATGGGGCTTCCGCAAGGGTTTTCCACAAATGCCTGTCCTTCGCCTTTTTTTCTGCTCTTGCCCAGGTGAGCCCTCTATTGGTCAACATCCTTTCTGTTGTTCTTCTCCATGTCTCTTTTGGTCTACCCTTACTTCTGCTCCCCTGTGGGGAGTTCTCTAATGTATTCGATCCTTCTTGACATTATTTTATCTCTGCCCATTACTGGATGCCCCTTCTTTGACTTCAGGCAACCAGTCTTGTGCTATGTCCTTTTGTTTGTTAACTACTTTATTTGTATGTACATATCTCTTGTGTTTCCACGATAGTGTGTCTCTGTTTCACTACATTTCTTATTTAGCCAATCTTCTTTAGTTGTATTGCATTTGTGTCTTATTTCTTTATTTATTTTGTCATATTCATCTTTATCTTCCTTAAGACTTCTTCTCCGATCATTAGTTGCGAATCCATGCGTGCCCGCTATGGAAGTAAAAACATGAAGATATTACACGTAAGATGATGGACTGTAACTCATGTGTAGATGGAAAAGTAGTGTCTAGTTTGGAAACCGCTGGTCTAGTGTGTTTGGAAGCTCCCATTGTCATAGATTTATCTTTCATGATGATGATGATGATGATGTCTGATGATGACGGTGGTGGTGGTTAAAATGATATGGTGGTGATGCTGGCTGTGGTGATAATGATGATGGTAATGATGATGATAGTGGTATTGGTGGTTGTTGTGATAACGATGGTGATGCTGATGATGATGTTGTTGGTGATAATGGCGGTGGTAGTGATGATGATGATGATGATGATGATGGTGCTGATGATAGTGAAATTGATGATAATGGTGATGAAGACAAGGTTTATATATATATATATATATATATATATATATATATATATATATATATATAAGTAAAAAGGTAAAGGTAATCCTGTCAAGCCTTAGAGGCACATAGGCATATGGTGTTAGTGCCCATCTTTTCCTTGACCTGTCA
Source organism: Achatina immaculata (assembly GCA_009760885.1). NCBI lineage: Eukaryota > Metazoa > Mollusca > Gastropoda > Stylommatophora > Achatinidae > Lissachatina > Lissachatina immaculata. The sequence goes on from CM019699.1 coordinate 11,330,280, forward strand.
GCACACTAGAGGGTGATATGGTCAGTATGACGCCTGGCCGCCTTTCTTTCCCCAACTCCAGAAGAAGTCGGGTACCCATTTCTACAGCTGGGTGACTGGGGTGCCTCCGGCGGGATTCGAGCCCCCGACCTTCGTCATGAGTGACAAGTGCACTAACCACTTCGCCACTCAGACACCCATACCTTCAAGCATGCACCTGTTTTTGTCTGTGCGCCAGGAATCTGGTCTGTTGTTGTACCAACTGTAGCGTCCCTCTGACACGGCGTGATAGGCCCTAAAGGTTGGAGCGACCTTATATTACCTGTAGAACTCAAAATAAGAGCCCGCAAGTTCTCTGGTGCCTGGGAAAGCTGGTAGTTAGTCGAACTACATGAACACGCACATCCGGGTATTCTGTGTCTCTTTCTAGTCTCGACGTTATAGACTCGGACACACGCGCGGTGCAGGAGAACTGTAGGAGTAATGTACTCGGCAACTCTTCTGTCTAGTTTAATAAGCGATTCGTTGATATAGTTAATTTATTAAGTAGGTTCATTGATGTACTTGTAGTTAATTTAATAAGTAGGTTCATTGGTGTAGTTAATTTAATAAGTAGGTTCATCGGTGTAGTCAATTTAATAAGTAGGTTCATCGGTGTAGTTAATTTAATAAGTAGGTTCATCGGTGTAGTTACCGAATTATTTCTAGCACTTCACTCAGTTGGAAAACTTACTGGTTACTCAGTATAAACTTGACTGGTTACTCAGCATAAAGTTGACTGGTTATTCAGTATAAACTTGACTTGTTAGTCAGTATAAACATGACTTGTTACTCAAATCATCCTACCAGATAACAAATCATCCTACCAGATAACAAATCAACCTACTAGATAACAAATCATCCTACCAGATAACAAATCATCCTGCCAGATAACAAATCATCCTACCAGATAACAAATCAACCTACCAGATAACAAATCAACCTACTAGATAACAAATCATCCTACCAGATAACAAATCATCCTACCAGATAACAAATCAACCTACCAGATAACAAATCAACCTACTAGATAACAAATCATCCTACCAGATAACAAATCAACCTACCAGATAACAAATCATCGTACCAGATAACAAATCAACCTACCAGATAACAAATCAACCTACCAGATAACAAATCAACCTACCAGATAACAAATCAACCTACCAGATAACAAATCAACCAAAAACCAAAACAAGCTGACAAATAAACAAGGCAACAAACAATTATTGATAAAATAATTAATCAATACAGGAACAGTTTTTAGTCTTAGATCCATTCAGTGTATATTGTCTTGCTAAAAAAAAAGTAAACACTTTTGATAACTACTCACTCAGTATCGACGTGAAAGTGTGAACAGTGCTCACATCTCATTTGCGACCAAAAACTGCTCACATTGTGAAATCAAGCGAAATGTGTGTGTGGGGGGGGGGGGGCGTTTCCCTTCTATTTCTGACCTATAAATATCTTTGAAATGGAATTTTTATCACTCACTGTAAAAAAGTAGGTCATCGAACTGAATTCGTCATCGTTAGATGTTGATAACATGCCGTGTCTTAGAGCATCTCAGAGAAATCAGAGTTTCGGATATCTTAATCCCGGGACAAGAATTACAACTGATGTGCTGATGTTTGCTGTCTTCCGACTAACAGTCTATCAATTGGAACAACTTTTTCCAACAACTTTTTCGGCTAACAGGCGTCACCAGAGACCTCCAAGGCCAGAGAGACCAAGAGAGAGAGCACGCTAAGACAGGACGAATTTATTCCATCCGTTCATTAAAGAAACCGTTTCCAGCCTTTTAAGAGGACAACTGATGCCATTGTAACAGAATGTGTGCCTATGACTATTTATAGCAGCCACTCTAACAGATATGTATGACTACTTCTCTCTTCAAAGGGGACCACTGAAATGGTATGACTACTGGTTTGATTGAATCTTCTTGTGGAGTACAGTTTCAACTTATAAGTTTCTTCTTGTTGCTGGTGTTCTAACCATCACCTAATTTTCTGTATTATACACTAAGAAAATACAACAAGACACCCAGGCTTTCAACTCCACAAAAATAGTACAAATACAACGACTTAAACATAACTTGGCAGTCTTCCGACCAAAACAAACTGGTCAACAATGAGAATTTCCACAAAGCCAATTGGTGTAGTTTATCATCAGACAACACACATTTATTAATGGACCAAAATGAGGGGTGAAATCATGATGATGGGAATGTAGCCATCAGGCTGAACAGAAATTCACAGTAACAAATGCCCGGCGTGAGATGACCTCTACGCCACATGGGCAATGAAATCCTTACAATGATTTATACATACAAAAAATCATACTTACAAGCTTACCTAAAGACTGCAACTCACACAGGGAAAATAAACTAAACTCATTCTAACAACAACAATGCTCTCTCTATCACATTTCTCGAGATACAATCACACCGTTCCACAAAACACGTCCATTCAGTTACACATTCACACCAAGACTGCCTCACGACCGGCTTTTTGCACACGGACCTTTCTAACGACGTAATTTGCACACGTACTTTCCTAACGACATGAGTTGTGGTCTACGCAAACACAATTATTAGCACTACACAAATAATCTCTGAACAGAATTGCTATTCTGTTACACCATAAACGCCACAACCTAATAACAAATACGTTTCCCTAAACATTGTTTTACGCCTTCTAAGAGAAGCAAACATACGTCGACACCGGTCTGTCCGATACACTCGACTTCAACCACGCCACATCTAGAACAAACTTCAGCCACGCCACATCCAGGACAAACTTCAGCCACGCCACATATAGAACAAACTTCAGCCATTCCACATCCATAACAAATTTCAGCCACGCCACATCCAGGACAAACGTCAGCCACGCCACATCCAGAACAGAGTACAGTGTACAGATGTGATGGTCAGATGGTCGCTGAGTCTTTGACAGTCTTTCATGCTCTCAGACGAGTCCAGATTTGTGAAGGAAAGCCATGATGGTAGGATCAAGGAGTACAGACATCCACATGAACCATATGGTCATAACTGCAGCCAAGAGGCTTTGAACTTTCATGCGGGCAGCCTCATGATGCTTGGAGAGGAATAATAGAAAATATTAGAACACAACTGATAGCAATTCGGGGGAACATCATCACACAGCGGTACATACAGGATGTCCTGACACCTCATACAGGATGTCCTGACACCTGATACAGGATGTCCTGACACCTCATACAGGATGTCCTGACACCTCATACAGGATGTCCTGACACCTCATACAGGATGTCCTGACACCTGATAGTGTGCTATTTTCCCAACCCCAAGGACGAGTATTTGCTTGCACGACAATGCAGTTCCTAAGCAAACGTAACCACACCATTTATACGTCAGAACAACATTCATGTTCTGCGTCCATGGCCAGCAACGTCACCAGAACTTAACTCTACCAAACATCTGTAAGACATGCTTGACCGCCATGTCCTAAACCAGCCAACTCCAGCTCAGACTCTTCTACATCCTGAAAATGAACTAAGGGGTCTTTGGAATAATCTTCCCCAAGCTGCAGTCCACATCTTCATCTACTCAACGAGGCGCTGTTGTACAGTGAATGTTGCATGAATAGGGCACACTCGTTATTATGGAATGTCGTTTCGTTTCGATCAGCCTATCACTGTGAGTGTCAGCCTACCACTGAGAATATCGGCCTACCACTGTGAGGTAGTCTGCTTCTAATATGTGCTTACTTACATCTATCTGGACGCATTTTATTCCTGCATTTCTCACACAGAGGATACCAAAAAACTAAATGTTTAAATTTTCATCTATTTCTGGTGGTTCTATCTGTAGTGTTGTTTTTGTATGTGATCCCTGTTATGTCGAAATATTGGATTCGTTTATGTTTTTCACTTATACATGTTTATCTTTCTGTCATTCTTCTTCCTGTTTATCTTCTTCACTCTTTCTATCTCTTTTTTGTAAAACCGAGGCATACACTTCTGTCCGCACGTAATCGAACTGTCACATTTTTCTTGATAATGTCTCAAATTCACAATATTGTTTTACACATGATGTTCTTGATGTTTGTGTTGTTTTTGTTTGTGTTCTTGACTATTTTGTTGTTGTTCGTGTCACTTAAAGCGATCTAAATATTTTGTGTCCAGTATTTTATAATCTGGCTTCATCTACAAAGGCAAGTTAAAAGGTAACTGCAAACTAAGGGACATAACCACTGAACAAAATGTGTGAAAAGAATTTCTGACGCTTCTTCTAGCCTCTTCATGTATTTTAAACGGTTACATCCCTTAATTTGAGGGGAGTCTTGGTCTGGTCTTTATATATTAGTAGTTCACGTCAGATCACACTGTTGCTGTTTATTGTTTACACAGTATTTGCCATTATTATTATTATTATTATTATTATTATTACTAGCTGATTACCCGGCGTTGCTTGGGAATTTATTAATTATGAATACTGGGAAATGGATTTGAGATGGCCATGTTTCTCCCAGAGACAACTTTATGTTGCTTGCTCAAGGGTGTGTTCACGCAAGAAATTCTTTATTCTTGCTCCTGGAGATGAAACTAAAAAATTTTATAGATTCAAGTTTTGAGTTAAATTAATACGAGTATTATATTGAATTTGTAAAAGACTTTACTCTATAATGTGTAGACTACCGCTGTGACTTGTTGATCGTGGTGGAGTGCCCAAGTCTCACTGGAAATTGCAATCTCTTAAAGTTAAAAGGGAGATCCGTCAGAATGAGTGGTATCCGTGGGATAAAAACTCCTTCACCCTCTCCCTGTCCTGTTAAGATTGTCGGTTCAACTACATTGCCCAGCATCCTCTTTACACACAGCCTTGTGCCGTTGCAGAGTTTTGGCGGGTCGGGATTCCGTGGTAAAATAATTGAGATACCACCCTAATTTTCACCCCCTCTCACCCCCCCCCCCTCCATGTCGATGGGAGCTGAACTTCGACGCAAACGGCATCGGGAGTGTCACTACTCATCTCAGCCACCCCGAAAACTATGGATTCAACACTAATATCGGTCGTTTTCGATTATTTTTGATATGTCACCCCCATCATACCCCCAGGCCCCCCTAGGGGTGCTAGGGATGTGTTACCCCACATTATATTTTACAGGCTGTAAGTCATATGTTCACCATGTGTGGTTGAAATTGCTCCAGACTTTCAAGAGTTATGCTGGAACATACACACACACTACGCATATTCCAGCTAATGCTGTGTCATATTTCAGTTCGTTGCTCACATTAGCAAGATATAACACTCTTCTGAAAGTTAGTTTTGAAAGCTATAACAATTCTATTAAAGTAGACAAAATTATGACAGACAAACAAACAGACAGACAATCAGACAGACAGACTGATTGATCGTTATTTCCAAAGGGTTAAGAATTAGGCACGCAAGCCAGTCTGACATTCTGGCCTTTATTATACATCTTTCACTCAGTTCCAGACATTCTACAATATTCTGCTCATATAACAAATATAATTAACAATAAACTAACCACATATAAATGACTAAAATGATTACATACATACACATATAAATGACTATATACCAAACAAGTGGAGAGTTTTGAATATCTTTGATCACTGCTAACTAATAATGGGGAAAGTAAAACAAATAAAGAATCTGTGGAGAGGAGCAGACAGAACTACAAAAAAAAAAAAGATTTTTAAGGTTATGCATCTCTCCCATCGCAAAATATGCCTGTGAGACCTGGACACTTAACAAAACAGCTGAGAAACACATAAATGCCTTTCAAAGTAAATGCTACAGAAGAGTCTTTCAAATATCATGGACACAAAAAAAGAACAAATATATTCATTCTACAAGAACTTAATATTGAAGAAGGCTGGCTAGTAAATAGGATTAAAGAAAGAAAACTTAAATATTTTGGACACATTTAATGTCATGATAATCTAGAGAAAACCGTCTTGAAAGGGTACATAATGGGGAAAAAGAAAAAGAGTAAGACCAAGGCGAAGATGGCTGCAAGACATCGTTGATGATCTGCAAATGGATGCAGCAGAAGTAGGCCATCTTGCTCACAACCGAGAGGCCTACAGGAGAGAGCTGTTAGGGAGGAAAAGTTTCGCAAGGGACATGCAAATGAATGAATGATACCAAACGAAAATTTCATTACTATTCAGAATAAAGAATTTACTAAATTCGGTGTCTGTAAGAGAAGTCTAAAATAACCTTTTAACTTTTACGATTCATGGAGGTATGCAGTCGACATCAAATAGATATTGGAAAGGTTTGTAGTTGTAGGTAGGAGTCTTATATCTTATATCTTATATCCTTCCCGTGCCGTTAAACGTCACATAGGGCTCGCAAAGTAGTTCGCAATTTTTTCTGTCTTCGGCGAGTCTTTCAGCCTCATCAAAGGATTTTATGCCTGTTAATTTGACCTCTCTTAATAATGTCCTCTTCAGAGTTTCACGCGGTCTGCCTCTTTTTCTTCGGCCTGTTGTGTTTCACTTGATAGCTTGTTTTGGGATTCTCTGATCATTTCTTCTCATCAAGTGACCAACATATGTCCATCTCCTTTTCCTGATCATCCATGAGACTGGTTGTTGTTCAGTCATCTGTCTTATCTCTGCATTGTTCTTGAATTCACTCCACTTGATGCCGAGTATTTTCCTTAGGCATTTGTTTTCAAAAGAGTCTAATTTCTTTTCTATTTCTTTAGTTGTTTTCCAGCTTTCGCATGGATAAATGAGGGTGGATATTACATTTGAACTGAATAGTCTAACTTGGTTTTTGTGCTTATAATTTTTGAATTCCATATGTTCTCAAGATTCTTGAAGATTGATGCTGCTTTTGCAATTCTGATCCTAACTTCCTTTCTAATGTCACCATCCTGGTCTATGTAGCTGCCAAGGTATGCAAATTGATTGACTTCTTCAATATCTGTCCCTTCTATGTGTATTTTTCCATTTTGATTGATGGGAATTTTCATTATTTTTGTTTTGTCCTTGTTAATTTCAAGTCCTATTTTGCTAGCCAGTGAAGACAGGCTATCTGTTTTTTCTTGCATGGAATTCACATTATTACTGATAAGAGTTATGTCATCAGCAAAATCAAGATCTTCTAGTTGGGTCCCATGTACCCAGTCAATACCTGTGTTACCTGTGCAGCATATTTTCATTATGAAGTCTATTGTAATCCCAAAAAGTAAAGGAGACAGTATACATCCTTGTTTCACGCCTGTTTCAATCTGGAAACTCATCCCTTCTTCTGTCTTGACTGCACAAACATATCCATTGTATAAGTCCTTAATGATGTTGACAATTTTAGATGGTATTCCATATAGACATAAAATTCTCCATAATGAATCTCTGTGTATGCTATCAAATGCCTTTTTAAAATCTATGAAGTTCAGTATTAATGGTTTCTGCTTTTCAATATGTTCTTCAAGTATTATTCTGAGAGTAAAGATCTGGTCGAGACAGCTTCTCCCTTTTCGAAATCCTGCTTGTTCTTCTCTCATTGCAGTATCCACTATATCTTTGAGTCTATTCAAAATGACCTTGCAAAATACTTTTGACACAACGGATATTAAGGTTACTCCTCTCCAGTTGTTACAGTCACTAAGGTTGCCCTTTTTTGGTATTTTAACAATGATTCCTTTCTTCCAATTAGAAGGGACCTTTTCTTTTTTCGAAATCTTGTTAAACATTCTCTGTAGTTGTCTCATGTTGTCACTATTGATAGGTTTTAGCATCTCGGCTGTTATTTCATCTTCACCTGCATTTTTGTTGTTAGCCATTAAATTCACTGCTGTTTCAATTTCATGCAATTTAATTTCATCTAGGTTGACATTTAGTTGTGGGGCTGGTAAGTCAGTTTCAAGGTTTAACAATTCTTTTGGGTGTGGTCGATTGAGTATTTCTTGGAAGTGTTCAGCCCATCTTTGCTTTTGGTCTTTATTTGATGTTAATAGTGTTCCAGTTTTGCTAAGGATTGGTCTTTCTTTAGATGTAATAGTACCTGTTATCCTCTTTTGTATGTTACATAAAGTTTTATAAAGATAGGAGTAAAGTTTATATATTTTATACAGGATGGGAGGGCATTCCAAAGATGAGCAGTAGAATAAGTATAGCAGACAGACAGACAGACAGACAGACAGACAGACAATTATAATAAATTTAGAACATTTGCTGTAGAAAAACTTAGCACAGAAAGAAGCAACAATCAGTTCAAACATAATCGAAGGGCAATAACCGGGAAAACAAGCTGGCGTAGTACAGAGTTACAGAAAATCATGCAGGTCCAATCACAAACGCAGTTTTAAGATAATTTATTTGCAGAAGTAATGCGTTTATAGATCTCGTAATCATACACTTTAGTATATATTTTGACGAGACAGTTCATGAAAGCAGCAATACTACTATCTTATTACGGTAGCAACTGATCTCATATCGTAATGGTTATCAAATAATGCACTCACGACAATGGCCAACAAGAAATCACGTGACGGTGGCTAACAACGAATCACGTGGTTCAGTGTTTCCATTATCTTCCGGCAGAAAATAGTTTCTGTTTTCCATACCTTCATAGACCCACGTGTATGGGTCCCATCTGTGACGAGAGTTTCTCCCAGTTGAATAGTAAGAAAAAATAAATCAGTCATGCTAACTTTTTAAAGGTGCAGATCAGCAATTGCCCTCCAGAGAATTTTTTAAGGCGACAAAGCTTTCCCCTCCCAGCTTATATCTTTCATCCACTATGTTCTATTCACCCCCCCCTCCCTCCCGTTTTCCTCCACCTAACCTTTCAATGTCTGCACTTAAAAGGGGGAAATTCCTCCGGGCCCTGCAACAGTGCATGGGCTGGGCCCTTCTCTCTGTGGCCCACGAACTGAATCCACGGGTTTTAATTTCTACATAGGAGTGTCCGAGAAGTTTGGAGTTACGTAAATATAAACTTGTATTGATCTGGGAGCTACATCAACACAACCCGGCTGTTACATCAACATAACCTGACTGTTACATCAACACAACCCGGCTGTTACATCAACATAACCTGACTGTTACATCAACACAACCTGACTATTACATCAACACAACCTGACTGTTACATCAACACAACCTGACTGTTACATCAACACAACCTGACTGTTACATCAAAACAACCTGACTGTTACATCAACACAACCTGACTGTTACATCAACACAACCTGACTGTTACATCAACACAACCTGACTATTGACTTGTGTCACCTTTATCAAAGCACTTCCGCTTAGCAAATCGTCTCAAGGAACTTCTGATGATTTCAAACTTATTTCATGGTAATATAAGTCGCTTGGTAAGAGAGGCAGCCTAGTAAGACAAGTCACCTGGTAAGACAAGTACCCTGGTAAGACAAGTACCCTGGTAAGACAAGTACCCTGGTAAGACAAGTCACCTGGTAAGACAAGTATCCTGGTAAGATGTGCCGCCTGGTAAGACAAATCGCCTGGTAAGAGATCCCCCCTAGTAATACAAGTCGCCTAGTAAGACAAGTCGCCTGGTAAGAGAAGTCACCTGGTAAGACAAGTGGACTGGTAAGAAGACAGACCGCCTGGTAAGACAAGTGGACTGGTAAGAAGACAGACCGCCTGGTAAGACAAGTGGACTGGTAAGACAAGTGGACTGATAAGAAGACAGACCGCCTGGTAAGACAAGTGGACTGATAAGAAGACAGACCGCCTGGTAAGACAAGTGGACTGGTAAGAAGACAAGCCGCTTTCCAAGATTTCCTTAGGAACTAATAATTTCTGGGCATAAGGACTTGTGTATATATATATGTATATATATATATATATATATTATATATATATATATATATATATATATATATATATATATATATATATATATATTAGGGCAAGGACGGTACACCTGGCGGCACAACAGAGTGTTGCAGGAACTAATAGCCATCGTAGACAGGGCAAAAGATAAAGCAAATAACAGCAAAAGAGTTGAGGTCCGACCTAAATACTTCATAGGTGCTGGTACGACATCAAATATTGAAATCAGGGACATTCCCTTACCATCACTGCTAGATGGTACAAATGACTGGATGTGATAGTGGACCTTCCAGGAAGAAGAGAATACCCGACTGCCATCAAGAACACAGGAATGCGATCGGACATTGTAGTGTACTCCACAGAAAAACAGGAATTAATAATGATCGAGCTTACGGTCCCATACGAAACTAGAATAGAGGAACAGCATTTATTCAAATGTGAGAAGTACAATGATCTGGTCACGCAACTGAGGCAGGGGGCAGGAATCAGGGCAAAAGTGATAGCTGTAGAAGTGGGAGCAAGAGGATTCGTAGCAACATCAGCATATGACCTATGTAAGCAACTGGGCATAAAGGGATAAGCAAGAGCAAGGGCATTGAAAAGCCTTTCAGAAACAACAGAAAAAGGCCTCATGCTGGCTGTGGAGTATACGAAACAAGCATTGGGAACATAAGCAATTTCATTTGCCACAACCAATACCAGTCCTCCGTAGCTAAATCGCTAAAGACGCCCTTCAAAAAGTGCAGTGGCAGCTGGAAGATCACGGGTTCAATCCCGGGACTGGGGAATAAAAAGGCCACAACTCACAAGACCTCTGGGAGTCATGACCCAGAGGGGCCCACCCCCCTTAGAGTGTCAGGAGTTAATAGGGCCGAAACACTTGTCTGAGGGGGGGGGGTACTTCCTCTGATGATCTGAAGGAGTTGTGTTGGTGTTCCGCTCTCTACAGTAGAGAGTTTCCTGCATATATATATATATCATGTTTCAGTACCGCCATGCTGTGGGTGGAACACATTTTGAAAAATAACAAGAACGAAAAAATGAGGGAAATAACCGAGTTAATGTTTGTTCCAGGAGGCCGGAGGATTAATTCCCCTGTGAATGATTTCACCGGCACTCGATTGGACTAAAAAGCAACGCCAAAATTAGCCAGGTTGTGTTGATGTAAAAGTCAGTTTGTGTAGAGGTAACAGTCAGGTTGTGTAGATGTAACAGCTGGGTTGTGTTGGTGTAGCGCCGAGATCAGTACAAGTTTATATTTGTATATCTCCAAATGTCTGGGGCACTGCAATATAGAAATTAAAACCCGTGGATTCAAAACTTTATTTCTGTAGCTAGAGAAGAGATGAAATAAAAGCTCAGTTTTTGTTGAATTAATAAGAAGACCTAAGCGAGCTATTCGGGCGATCACTCTGTAACTTGTATTGTCACTTGAGTCTGACCAGTTTCTCAGTGGCTCCACCACCTGTGCCAGTGAATATCGCTAAGAATGTTCATCGACGATCACTCTTGATGATCAGCCACCCAGTGAGAACGCCATTTTTGGAACTACCAAAATCCACATGCGAAACTAGTCAGCGTCGCTCTCGGCACGACCTCCGTAGGTAAGATATCGAGCCGAACCAGGACACAGAAAGGCCATCATAATTTAAAGTTGTGGGTACAGCACCAATATAGCAGTAGCCGTGCCAGTAAAGCAGTAGCCGTGCCACTAAAGCAGTAGCCGTGCCATGAAAGCAGTAGCAGTGCCTGTCCAAGTCTAATAAGAGGATTCTCACTAAGGAAAGATACCTGTACTGTGTAATGATGATGATGATGATGATGCGCACCAATGTAACGCGCATCAGCTGAACACGTATCTGTCTGTGTGATACGAATGCGTTCCTGAGACCTGCACTAGCTATCAAGAAGTGTACTACTGTTGTTAGTACAATGAGAGATGATTTTATGAAGATGGAAACAAAGTACTTCTTCTGACAGAGTGGACAAGTACAGGAAACTGCTCAACTCCCTGGCGAAAACATGTTGGCCATACAGGAGAGAGAGCCTAAAACATAGAATGACCAGAACAATAAATACTTAAGCACCCATACTTACAGATGATATTTATCAGCACAACTGGAATTCACAACACATCACTGAAATTTCCATAAATAGAAAAACTGACCACTATGTGTCCATAATTAAACCGACAAACTGGGCAACATCAATACTGTCTATCTAAAATGTCCTAGGAGGACAAAATGTAGCAAATTACATGCTACCAACTGTCTTAAAAAGGACAGACGACAATTTACACTATACATCTGCGAAACCCAACTGAAACTACCAACACGAGAGCTACATTAACTTGAACTACTACTATTGAAACATAATCTTCACTTCTACTCTACATCTAAACTACTTCTCTTCTATCTAGTACTACCTGACTGTGGTACTAGCACCTCGCTAGTAAAGACTAGTGGCGCAGTCAGTTAGTACGCTGTTCTCTCGTGGCTAGACGGCTGCTCGTCTTACCGGAGTCCGTGTTCGAATCCCAGGTCCTTTTTTTTAACATTATAGGCATTACATTAGTATTAGTACAGACCTGAGGCGTTAGACGTGGCCAGCAGACACAAGGTTGGGGCAGAAGCTTTGGGGCTCCTATCAGGATCTGGAGAGGACTGCGGGCTTTGCCATGCCGACAGGGATCAGGATCTGATGTGACCAACAAACTCGAACACAGAAGAAGAAGAAGAAGAATCCCAGGTAATTCTCCTGTGAATTTTATTTCTCTCACGTCTCACTAAAGTGCTTTGTCTATGATTTTTTCGAGGTCTAACCCTACAAAACTCTAACTTTAATATATGTTAGAACGTTTTTGTGCAGTAAGATAAATGTTTCCAGCTTTATACACTTCTGGAGACTGAAATATTGGCGCCATTTATTCGAACTATACAATATAATGTAATATATGAATTAGAGGACTAGTGTAATTTATGAATTAAAGGACTAGAGTAATGTATGAATTAGAGGACTAGAGTAATGTATGAATTAAAGGACTAATGTAGTGTATGAATTAGAGGACTAATGTAATGTAGAAATTAGAGAACTAATGCAATGTATGAATAGAGTACTAATGTAAAATATGAACTGAAGATTAGTGTAATACTAAAGGGGATGGGACGTTAAATTTTGGGGACATTGTGTAATGTAAAAAAGGACTATTTATTCTATGTGGGACATATAATGCAGGGAGGTTGCTGTTATGTAGAGAGGTTGATGTAATTTAGAGAGGTTGAGGTAATGAAATAAAAGAAAGATTATAAAATAACACAGAGAGAGACAGAAAGTAGGAAAGAGTGAGTGTGTGTGTATGTGTGTAATAAGAAAAGGATGGAAAATGATAAGTACAAACAACAGGAAATAATAAAACAGCGCTTATTTAACCAGTCCAATTTATTTCACCATATTTGTAATGTTTTATATACATAAATTATCGAGGAAAGACGCTGGCAGTTGTTGGGACATGTGCTCCGGATGACTGAAAACACTACCAAAAATAGCACTAAGATGGACACCACAGGGGAACAGAAGTAAGGAAAGAAAAAAGGAGACATAGATAAGAACAACAGAGAGGATGTTGAGCAATAGAGGGCTCACTTGGGCAAGAGTGGAAGATAAAAGGCAAAGGACAAGCATTTGTGGAAAGCCTGTGCGGAAGCCCCATGTGCCTTGGGCACTTAAGGTTCATATATATATATATATATATATATATTATATATATATATATATATATATATATATATATATATATTATATATTATATCTTATATCCTTCCCGTGCCGTTACAACTCACATACGGCTCGCAAAGTAGTTCGCCAATTTTTTCTGTCTTCGGCGAGTCTTTCAACCTCAACAAAGGATTTTATGCCTGTTAACTTGGCCTCTCTTAATAATGTCCTCTTCAGAGTTTCACGCGGTCTGCCCCTTTTTCTTCGGCCTGTTGTGTTCCACTTGATAGCTTGTTTTGGGATTCTCTGATCATTTCTTCTCATCAAGTGACCACCATATGTCCATCTCCTTTTCCTGATCACCCGTGAGACTGGTTGTTGTTCAGTCATCTGTCTTATCTCTGCATTGTTCTTGAATTCATTCCACTTGATGCCGTGTATTTTCCTTATGCATTTGTTTTCAGAAGAGTCTAATTTCTTTTCTATTTCTTTAGTTGTTTTCCAGCTTTCGCATGCATAAATGAGGGTGGATATTACATTTGAACTGAATAGTCTTAACTTGGTTTTTGTGCTTATAACTTTTGAATTCCATATGTTCTCAAGATTCTTGAAGATTGATGCTGCTTTTGCAATTCTGATCCTAACTTCCTTTCTAGTGTCACCATCCTGTCTATGTAGCTGCCAAGGTATGCAAATTGATTGACTTCTTCAATATCTGTCCCTTCTATGTGTACTTTTCCATTTTGATTGATGGGAATTTTCATTATTTTTGTTTTGTCCTTGTTAATTTCAAGTCCTATTTTGCTAGCCAGTGAAGACAGGCTATCTGTTTTTTCTTGCATGGAATTCACATTATTACTGATAAGAGTTATGTCATCAGCGAAATCAAGATCTTCTAGTTGGGTATGTATATAAATATATATATATTTACGTCAAATGAAGACTTTCTTGGAAAATATTAGACACTTCAAAAGCCTAAAATTATCCATCATTCCAGGGCGTGGACATTACTGAAAGCATTTTAGACGGCACTCTAAGCTTATATTTACAGTATGCTCTTAAAGGACATTAGTGACTCCTGCTTTATTTCTTACTACAAGAAGATGTGGGATCAGACGAAACGGAAAAGACTGCAACTTTGTACTGCACAGAGTCTGGGTGTTCAGTGACCACGCTGCTGTCGATGCCTCCAAGACCTGAAAACAATCATGAGGAAGGATATCAGCGGGAAAGGAAATCTTCCAGCATTAGAGACCTCGCTTTGAGACCTGACAGTTTGTTACTCCATCATACAGACAAGCTGACATTTATAGTAGGTAGTGATCTTTCTTCCTATGCGAGTGATGCGGGTTCTAGACCCGACACTGTCAGGTAAACTAGATATGCGAGGCAGCTGTGTACTCTTTCCCTGCGTATTGTCACTATACTGACGCTTCCGGTTTTCCCGATGCATGCGGGAATGGGCAGTATACTGACGATTTGTTTCATTTAAAACAACCGGTGTAACATTTAGATTGTACATATTTCGTCCGCGATTCCGGTGACACTTTCAAAATGGCGAATGCGTGCCTAGTTACGAGCGATGCCGAGCGAGAATACGGACGAGAAGCATGGAAATTTTTCAATTTTGTACGATGTAGATAGGGGTGTGGACATAGCCTATGGCCACCCCGCTGCTCTTGAATGTTTTCTAAGTAGATTTAGACATATTTAGACGACTGGAGAAGTAGTTAGGAGTAGTTAGGAGGTTATTTCATACATTCAGTAAGCGAAAATGCCATACGGAGTCACAATACGAGATCGATAAGTAGATCTACACATCTTAGATGGTAAATAGGGGTAAGAAGCGCGAATCTAGATCTAGCCGATGGTGAGCTGGCCACAATCAGTGTCTAAAAACATCACATTACTTCTTTTTTCCTAAAAAACTCTGCATTTATGAAATTTTCATTCATTTAGCTACACTTTGATACATATTACGTATACGGAAGTACATGGAAACACTGTTTTTCATTCCATTTTACACCTAGACCCCTTACTGACAAGGACCCGCGTTTTTACTCCCGCACTCCAGAAAACGTCCGTGTTTCTTCCTCCAGCACGGGAAGAAAATGTGTTTGTAGTGGAAAATATCTACCTGTAAAGCGAGTCACACTAGAGGACATGATACAAACAGGTTTCAGTACACGAAGGAGATAAATAATTCATGTGACAGTCTATCCCAGGAATGCGGGACTAACGTAGTTCACAGAAGCAAAACCCAGAACACTGCCGGCAAAACCAAGAACACTGCCGGGTAAACACAGAACACTGCCGGCTAAACCCAGAATACTGCCGACAAAACTCAGAACACTGCCGGCTAAACACAGAACACTGCCGGCTAAACACAGAACACTGCCAGCTAAACACAGAACACTGCCTGCTAAACATAGAACACTGACGGCCAAACATAGAACACTGCCTGCTAAACAAAGAACACTGCCGGCTAAACACAGAACACTGCCGGCTAAACACAGAACACTACCGGCTAAACACAGAACACTGCCTGTTAAACCAAGAACACTTCCGGCTAAACCCAGCACACTGCCGGCTAAAACAAGAACACTACCGTCTAAACACAGAACACTGCCTGCTAAACCAAGAACACTGACGGCTAAACACAGAACACTGTTCGTTTTCTAACATTCATTGATAAAGATGTGTTAGTTAATATGTTTCATGTTAGGTCCACTTCAATAAAAAGCCAAGACATGACAGAAACCAATAACAAGCTTCATACTACTATTTTCAGACTTACTACAGCATCTCATATCAATAACCTCTACTTATTTGTGCATTTGCTTCTTCAAGTTCAATTTTTAAGTTCCTACCTAGATCCCTCCCATGCCACTAAACATCACTAAGGGCCTGCATGGCAGTTCGCCAAGATTTCCAATCTTCAGCAAGTTTTTCAGTCTCATCAAGGGATGTTATGCCCACTGAACTGGCCTCTCTTAACAATGTCCACTTTAAAGTTTAACGTGGTCGACCTCTTTTTCTTCCACATCTTGTGTTCCACTTGATAATTTGTTTTGGGATTCTCTGGTTGTTTCTTCTCAGCATATGACCGACATATGTTCTCTACCTTCCTTTGCTCTGTCCACGAAAGTGACTCACTTAATCCCTGTTCTCTACCTTCCTTTGCTCTGTCCACCAAAGTTGTTGACTTAATTCATTGTTCTCTACCTTCCTTTGCTCTGTCCACCAAAGTGACTCACTTAATCACCTGTTCTCTATCTTCCTTTGTTCTGTCCACCAAAATGACTCACTTAATCCTCTGTTCTCTACGTTCCGTTGCTCTGTCCACCAAAGTGACTCACTTAATCCCTTGTTCTATACCTTTCTTTGCTCTGATCACCAAAATGACTCACTTAATCCCTTGTTCTCTACCTTCCTTTGCTCTGTCCACCAAAGTGACTCACTTAATCCCTTGTTCTCTACCTTCCTTTGCTCTGTCCACCAAAGTGACTCACTTAATCCCTTGTTCTCTACCTTCCTTTGCTCTGTCCACCAAAGTGGTTGTCTTAATTCACTGTTCTCTACCTTCCTTTGCTCTGTCCACCAAAGTGGTTGTCTTAATTCACTGTTCTCTACCTTCCTTTGCTCTGTCCACCAAAGTGACTCACTTAATCCCCTGTTCTTTACCTTCCTTTGGTCTGTCCACTAAAGTGGTTGTCTTAATTTAGCTACACTTTGATACATATTACGTATACGGAAGTACATGGAAACACTGTTTTTCATTCCATTTTACACCTAGACCCCTTACTGACAAGGACCCGCGTTTTTACTCCCGCACTCCAGAAAACGTCCGTGTTTCTTCCTCCAGCACGGGAAGAAAATGTGTTTGTAGTGGAAAATATCTACCTGTAAAGCGAGTCACACTAGAGGACATGATACAAACAGGTTTCAGTACACGAAGGAGATAAATAATTCATGTGACAGTCTATCCCAGGAATGCGGGACTAACGTAGTTCACAGAAGCAAAACCCAGAACACTGCCGGCTAAAACAAGAACACTACCGTCTAAACACAGAACACTGCCGGCTAAACACAGAACACTGCCGGCTAAACACAGAACACTGCCGGCTAAACACAGAACACTGCCGGCTAAACACAGAACACTGCCGGCTAAACACAGAACACTGCCTGCTAAACATAGAACACTGACGGCCAAACATAGAACACTGCCTGCTAAACAAAGAACACTGCCGGCTAAACACAGAACACTGCCGGCTAAAACAAGAACACTACCGTCTAAACACAGAACACTGCCTGTTAAACCAAGAACACTTCCGGCTAAACCCAGCACACTGCCGGCTAAAACAAGAACACTACCGTCTAAACACAGAACACTGCCTGCTAAACCAAGAACACTGACGGCTAAACACAGAACACTGTTCGTTTTCTAACATTCATTGATAAAGATGTGTTAGTTAATATGTTTCATGTTAGGTCCACTTCAATAAAAAGCCAAGACATGACAGAAACCAATAACAAGCTTCATACTACTATTTTCAGACTTACTACAGCATCTCATATCAATAACCTCTACTTATTTGTGCATTTGCTTCTTCAAGTTCAATTTTTAAGTTCCTACCTAGATCCCTCCCATGCCACTAAACATCACTAAGGGCCTGCATGGCAGTTCGCCAAGATTTCCAATCTTCAGCAAGTTTTTCAGTCTCATCAAGGGATGTTATGCCCACTGAACTGGCCTCTCTTAACAATGTCCACTTTAAAGTTTAACGTGGTCGACCTCTTTTTCTTCCACATCTTGTGTTCCACTTGATAATTTGTTTTGGGATTCTCTGGTTGTTTCTTCTCAGCATATGACCGACATATGTTCTCTACCTTCCTTTGCTCTGTCCACGAAAGTGACTCACTTAATCCCTGTTCTCTACCTTCCTTTGCTCTGTCCACCAAAGTTGTTGACTTAATTCATGTTCTCTACCTTCCTTTGCTCTGTCCACCAAAGTGACTCACTTAATCACCTGTTCTCTATCTTCCTTTGTTCTGTCCACCAAAATGACTCACTTAATCCTCTGTTCTCTACGTTCCGTTGCTCTGTCCACCAAAGTGACTCACTTAATCCCTTGTTCTATACCTTTCTTTGCTCTGATCACCAAAATGACTCACTTAATCCCTTGTTCTCTACCTTCCTTTGCTCTGTCCACCAAAGTGACTCACTTAATCCCTTGTTCTCTACCTTCCTTTGCTCTGTCCACCAAAGTGACTCACTTAATCCCCTGTTCTCTACCTTCCTTTGCTCTGTCCACCAAGTGGTTGTCTTAATTCACTGTTCTCTACCTTCCTTTGCTCTGTCCACCAAAGTGGTTGTCTTAATCGTCTCTTCTGTACCTTCTTTTGCTCGGTCCGCCAAAGTAGTTTCCAACGTATACATTAATACTGTTTCACCTTACACCTCTAGTCCAGACTTGCAAGCCTTGTAATTCCACGCTGTCTGTGTTCCACTCCAACATGTCATTTGTTTCATATTGTAGACCCGCTTTCATCAGAATTGTCTGTCCGTTGCAACTTCCTCTTGCCGGGTTGGAATAACACTTGAATCCGTGAAATGGAAGAGTTTCTGTGTTTCCTGTAAGAGCTTTATATCAAAATCATGCACCAAACTCTCCAAGACAGAGCTCTTTGTCCGGAGCTCATACGGTTCCAATAACCAACAGTTTTGCTTTTCAGTTTTATTCTCTCAGATGTGGTTCTGTTCTTACGTTTCCCTGCTTTCTAGCATGCAGGTTTCCAGCAGTATTTCCATATCATGACATACGAGGGGTGATTGATAAGTTCTCGGCACAAAGTACAACGAATTATTTGTGGACACATTTTTTTGGTTATTTCTCAACATAGTCCCCTCGAAAGTTTATGCACTTAGTCCAGCGATCATGGAGCATACGGAGCCCTTCTTTGTAAAAGTCAGCAACTTGTGCCAGTAGAAGGTGGTCTACAGCATGAATGACGTCATCATCTGAAGCAAATTTGCGAGCACTGAGCTCCTTTTTTAGTTTGAGAAACAGGTGTCAAGTCTGGGGAATAAGTAGGATGTTCAAGAATCTGGAAGCCGCATTCGTGAATGGCAGCCATTGCCACCAACGACTTGTTAACTGGAGCATTGTCTTGCTGAATGATGACTCCTCCCGTCAATTTCCCTCGACGCTTTTCCTTCAGTCTGACCCGCAGTTGCTTCACAAGATTAGCGTAATAGGCGCCGGTGACCGTTCTGTCCTTTTTAAGATAGCCTACCAATAGCAAACCTTCCGAATACCAAAAGATGGAAGCCATCACTTTGCCTGCAGACAGAACCACTCTTACTTTCTTTGGAGGTGGAGATCATGATTTTTCCACTACTTTGACTGTTCTTTGGTTTCTGGTTGAAAATGATGAACCCAAGTCTCATCCATAGTCACAAATTGCTGCTGAAGAAACTTTTCAGGATATGCAGAAAAATGACCAAGATTGTCTATTGACATGTTGAGACGCTGTCGTTTGTGATCAGCTCCAAGAAGTTTCAAGACTCATCGAGCAAAGACCTTTGTCATTAGAAGATCATTGTAAATAATGACATGAACATGTTCATGGGAGATCCTCAACTCAGTAGCAATGTACACTCAGTTAGTCGTCGATCCTCCATTATCATGTCATGGATTCTGCTGGTAGTTTCATCGGTGGTTACTGTTCTTGATCTTCCTGGACGGGGATCATCTTCCAGACTCTCCCTTCCATGTTTGAACTGAGCTGCTCATTTCTTCACTGTGCTGTAAGAAGGGGCACTCCCCTTAGAGTCTCTACCATATCCACATGGATCTCCTTCGACGATAGGCATTAATACAGAGGTAGCGAATTACAGCTCGATAAGAAATTTTCTCAGTTTTCTCAATTTCTACCACCCCTCACTACTTCAGTAGCCTGTAAAAAAAAACTGGTTGGAGTTAATTTCTTGAAACTTGGTGTTTAATCTTACATTCACATGATCTACAAACGCAGATAAAATCAACTGTCAAAGTTGTAATCCGCCGTTATTGAAGTCGGAGATGATCTCAACTCAGTTTCACGTACCCCGCAGCACCGATGAGAATCCAGAATATGTCAATTTTCAAGACTGACTATAATATTTCCGATGCTCCCCAAGATGGCGGAATATTCTCAAACCGCTTCGCAATAGAACAAAGCTCTAGTAGAGTCCATGAACCAGGCTAGCTCCTTAGATGAATGTATTGCCTCCTGATCTCTATCAGGCAAGGAAGAGATCAAGAGATCATATATTCAATATAAGATTAGTAATAGAGAAATGCAGAGAGTTTAATGTGAATCTATTTAGACGTTATAGACTACTCAAAGGCACTTAATTGTGTACAACACCAGAAACTTTGGGAAATAATGGAAAAAATGACTCACTTAATCCCTTGTTCTCTACCTTCCTTTGCTCTGTCCAGCAAAGTGGTTTACTCATTTCACTGTTCTCTACCTTCCTTTGCTCTGTCCACCAAAGTGGGTGACTCAATTCACTGTTCTCTACCTTCCTTTGCTCTGTCCATCAAAGTGGTTGACTCAATTCACTGTTCTCTACCTTTCTTTGCTCTATCCACCAAAGTGGTTGACTCAATTCACTGTTCTCTACTTTCCTTTGCTCTGTCCACCAAAGTGGTTGACTCAATTCACTGTTCTCTACCTTTCTTTGCTCTATCCACCAAAGTGGTTGACTCAATTCACTGTTCTCTACCTTTCTTTGCTCTATCCACCAAAGTGGTTGACTCAATTCACTGTTCTCTACTTTCCTTTGCTCTATCCACCAAAGTGGTTGACTCAATTCACTGTTATCTACTTTCCTTTGCTCTGTCCACCAAAGTGGTTGACTCAATTCACTGTTCTCTACCTTTCTTTGCTCTATCCACCAAAGTGGTTGACTCAATTCACTGTTCTCTACTTTCCTTTGCTCTATCCACCAAAGTGGTTGACTCAATTCATTGTTCTCTACCTTCCTTTGCTCTGTCCACCAAAGCGGTTGACTCAATTCACTGTTCTCTACTTTCCTTTGCTCTGTCCACCAAAGTGGTTGACTCAATTCACTGTTCTCTACCTTCCTTTGCTCTGTCCACCAAAGCGGTTGACTCAATTCACTGTTCTCTACTTTCCTTTGCTCTGTCCACCAAAGTGGTTGACTCAATTCATTGTTCTCTACCTTCCTTTGCTCTGTCCACCAAAGTGGTTGACTCAATTCACTGTTCTCTACCTTCCTTTGCTCTGTCCACCAAAGTGGTTGACTTAATCGTCTCTTCTGTACCTTCTTTTGCTCGGTCCGCCAAAGTAGTTTCCATCGTATACATTAATACTGTTTCACCTTACACCTCTAGTCCAGACTTGCAAGCCTTGTAATTCCACGCTGTCTGTATTCCACTCCAACATGTCATTTGTTTCATATTGTAGACCTGCTTTCATCAGAATTGTCTGTCCGTTGCAACTTCCTCTTGCCGGGTTGGAATAACACTTGAATCCATGAAATGGAAGAGTTTCTATGTTTCCTGTAAGAGCTTTATATCAAAATCATGCACCAAACTCTCCAAGACAGAGCTCTTTGTCCGGAGCTCATACGGTTCCAATAACCAACAGTTTTGCTTTTCAGTTTTATTCTCTCAGATGTGGTTCTGTTCTTACGTTTCCCTGCTTTCTAGCATGCAGGTTTCCAGCAGTATTTCCATATCATGACATACGAGGGGTGATTGATAAGTTCTCGGCACAAAGTACAACGAATTATTTGTGGACACATTTTTTTGGTTATTTCTCAACATAGTCCCCTCGAAAGTTTATGCACTTAGTCCAGCGATCATGGAGCATACGGAGCCCTTCTTTGTAAAAGTCAGCAACTTGTGCCAGTAGAAGGTGGTCTACAGCATGAATGACGTCATCATCTGAAGCAAATTTGCGAGCACTGAGCTCCTTTTTTAGTTTGAGAAACAGGTGTCAAGTCTGGGGAATAAGTAGGATGTTCAAGAATCTGGAAGCCGCATTCGTGAATGGCAGCCATTGCCACCAACGACTTGTTAACTGGAGCATTGTCTTGCTGAAAGATGACTCCTCCCGTCAATTTCCCTCGACGCTTTTCCTTCAGTCTGACCCGCAGTTGCTTCACAAGATTAGCGTAATAGGCGCCGGTGACCGTTCTGTCCTTTTTAAGATAGCCTACCAATAGCAAACCTTCCGAATACCAAAAGATGGAAGCCATCACTTTGCCTGCAGACAGAACCACTCTTACTTTCTTTGGAGGTGGAGATCATGATTTTTCCACTGCTTTGACTGTTCTTTGGTTTCTGGTTGAAAATGATGAACCCAAGTCTCATCCATAGTCACAAATTGCTGAAGAAACTTTTCAGGATCTGCAGAAAAATGACCAAGATTGTTTCTTGACATGTTGAGACGCTGTCGTTTGTGATCAGCTCCAAGAAGTTTCAAGACTCATCGAGCAAAGACCTTTGTCATTAGAAGATCATTGTAAATAATGACATGAACATGTTCCTGGGAGATCCTCAACTCAGTAGCAATGTACACTCAGTTAGTCGTCGATCCTCCATT